>CM028244.1:4497258-4677738 GCA_016432835.1 Brassica nigra
AAGAGTAACCACCATCAAGCTCACTGTCACAAGTATGTTTAACTCTGAACTACTGCTTTTGTGTCGTTTTAGAATGCGCTAGAGCTTTCTGCTAGTGTACACCTTGACCTGTTCATATTAGCAACAACAACACAAGTGGTTAAACTCAAGAAACACAGACTCTGAACTCTGTGCCGATCCAATTTTTGAAATGCTTAAATAAATTCTTAACGATATAAATTTTAACATTTTAATTAATATAATATATTTTATGATATAAATTACGTTAAATTTTAAAATTAATTTAATTTTATTAATGGTTAATTAAAACAATTCCATAAAATTAAGTATAGCAATGTTAGTCAATATTATCAATAACATTTGAATATAGGTGATCATGATTTTACTAAAATTATTTGTTAATACGAAATTTTTATATTTTTTTAAAAATCATTATTATTTAATAATACATTTACTCAATACATTTATTAAAAGAAATCCCATATCACAATGTTGAAAAATCTTAGAAATATTAATAATCAAAATTATAAATTATAATTAATTACATAAATGATGACAAAATATTTAATACGAATAAATAAATAAATATATACTGGAGGAGACTTACCACCCATTCTGTGAAAGCTTTTCTGGTGATTTTACCAGACTCAGCAGCACCATCAAACAAAGGAAACACAAGATCAACCTCTTCCTTAATCATGAACCTAAGCAAATCTTCCTCCTCTATGAAACTGAAACAAATAACCAGTGATCTCCATTAGAGAATGCACAGAGAGAAGCATATGAATATTTGGTTATTTACTCACTTGAAGCAAGGCTGATCAACATTTCTAAAGACATGATAAGCAGCAGCCAAAGCCTCCATCTCACTAGTAATCTCTCCTCTATCACCTTGCCCTTTCCCATCACCATAGGCCGTCTGCTGATCCAACGTGTCAGAGATCGTGGATAGACCCGAAGTTATGAGAAATGCTATTATATAGTTTACAAACAATAGCATTTACAGAACTGCTATAATATAAGGGAGACTTATTATAGCTCGGGTAGACATAACGGTTTTAATAACGCTAACAATGACATATCATAGTTTTTTTCTTACGCTAAGAAAATCCATTTTTTTATAGTGTTCTGATGCCGAAATCGTTATTCTTAGACTTACAATAGAGGATTAGTGTTAAGCCACCACCTAGACGATTGCTAATATAATTTTTTCTTTTATAAAAATATATAATTGGTTCACTACATTGTATTGAAACAAAAGTATATTAATGCTTTATGGTTGAATATCGATATTTACGCATAGTTGATTTAAAGTTGGATTAGTCTATATAAGCTTTGCAATATGGATTTCAGTATTTTTTTGGTTCACTTTGTTCGGATTTTTGTATTTGAAAAAGCATCCAAAGTAAATTATCACCAAATATGGATAATTCTGTAGGATTACAGTTTAGAATTTAGTCAAAAATATCATGAATTTTCAAAGAAAATTCAGATTTCGGAAATGTAATAAAAAAATAATAATAAATAAATAAATATATATATATATGTAAATTACTTATTCCAATCATAACAATGGTCAAATCTATTGGTGGGTGTGGCCAGTGGGCTCATTATAACACTGTTGAGATTTTGCATGGCCCAGAGATGAACTGATTCTTCACAAGTAATGCTTCCAAATTCCAGTGCTGTATCAGCAACTCTGGTCATTCTAATTAATATTAATGTAAGGTAAAACTATCCAAATCAAAGTAAAATACTTTATGGTAGATGTCCGAACTTTCAATTCACAACATATTATAAAATGTATTTCTTTAAATTTAGAAAAAAAAATCTTATACACACATCGTAAAAATCGATTAAGATGACATCTATTCGTTTACCTAGGCATTAAATCGGTTATAAGCGAAACAATATTTCTACGGCAATTTTTAAAAATTGGTCTAGACATCATTTAGGTGTTCGACTAGAAGCTAATCTTTTACAAAGCGTCTAATTATCATCTAACTTTTTTTTTTGAATATTTTTTTTCCTTGTTTTCCTCAAACGAAAACGTTTCATCCTTTATTAAAAAAAATTCGTGCAACACAAGAAAATAAAAAGTTTTAAAAACCAGAAGAAAAATAATAATAAGACAAAACTATTGTTTTGGATCCCTGTTCCAATAATAACATATATCAAAGGCATCAATTGCTTGGTTGAACCTGCATGGCTCATCTTTGCTTTTATATCCCAGAAACAGTAGATACAAGGAATACCCCTATGAACACCATCTCTGATATCATCGTATATAAAAGAAAAAAAAAAAGTCCTCGAGGCCATGTGAAATGACAATAAAATACTGTAGTCCCCCAAATATTTGGTCTAAACATAAATGACCAAGACTTATTCGGAGCTAGAATTTTGAGATCGAGATTGTTGTCAGGGGACTCAGTGGAGGTTTAATATCGAACCATCACCGAGGCGATTTGTTGTCCTCACTTTTGATTTGAGAGTAGAGATATTTGGATGAACATCTGAAGCAATGGTTTCAGCTTGTAATCGAGCTATTTGGATTAGTAGAGATATTATCATTACCACAAGAACTTGTGTTCTTTGGATATTTGCCATTTTTTAAGAACTGAATGTTGTGAATGATGTTTGTTTCTTTTGCATTGATATATATAACAAGTGTTCGATGAGATGTGCATGAGTACATTGATTTTGTTCCAAATCATAATGGGTTGAATACATTGTATTGTGTTACAAAAAAAGAAGAAGAAAAGAATATATAACTGTGTCATAAAAAATGTGTCACAAAAAAGAATATATAACATTGTATTGAAACAAAGGAATATTCACAATTTACTAGATTTTAATCCAGGTTTTCAAAGTGAAAAATATTTTTTTATTTCTAAAAATTATGTTTTTGAATAAATACTATACAATGTAAAATCTGAATATGATTAATTTTGTATGATATCTATTTAGAGTTTAATCAAATCCACCATTATTTTCAACTAAATTCAAGTTGTAGAAATTTAAGTAAAATAGTGAAAAAGTATACATATGCAAATTACTTGTTCTAATTATAACATAGGTCAAATACATTTGGTCTTTTGGTTGAATATGCACGGCCTATTCCGGTCTATATTCCACGCATAATGATTGATATGGGTTTCTCTTACGAACACCATTTCTGTAATCATTATAAATATCAAAAGAGTGTGCTTCTCAAGCCCACATTAAACGACAATAATAGAGGGTTGTTCCAAAAACATTTGGTCTAAAATCAAATGATCAAGAACTATCCGGTGCGATAGTTCGGACACCGAAATCTATATTCTTAGACTTACAATAGAGGATTAGTGTTAAGCCACCATCTAGACGATTGCTAATATAATTTGTTCTTTAAAAAAATATATAATTGGTTCACTACATTGTATTAAAACAAAAGTATATTAATGCTTTATTGTAGAATATCAATATTTACGCATTGTTTATTTAAAGTTGGATTAGTCTTATATAAGGTTTGCAATATGGATTTCAGTTTTATTTTGGTTCTCTTCGGATTTTTTCCTTCTAAAAAAGCATCCAAAGTAAATTATCACTAAATATGGATAATTCTGTATGATTACAGTTCGGAGTTTAGTCGAAAATATCATCAGTTTTCAAAGAAAATTCAGGTTTCGGAAATGTAATAAAATATATATATAAATATGTAAATTACTTATTCCAATCATAACAATGGTCAAATCTATTGGTCCACTCGTCTAATCTGCATGGAAAACTACGGTTTATATTCCACGAACATAAGTAGCATTGATTATCAGTCAGACGATCTCTGCCATCATCATAGATATCAAACCAATGGGATTCTCCACCCCACTTAAAATTACAAAAAAAGAGTGTTCCGCCGAAAAAAGCTGGTTTAAACTTGAATGACCAACTACTATCCGGTGCGAGAGTTTGGACACCGAGATCGTCATCCTTAGACTTACAATGGAGTGTTAGTTTTAAGCCGCCACCAAGTTTATTGGTAATCTTCACCGTTCTCCTCTCACCAAAAGCACTTTCCACCCCTGACGCCGCCAAATGGACGAATAGGGATATGACCACCACATAAACTTCCCATTTCTTCATTTTTGATATACTTTTTTAAGTTCAAAGTGTATTCTACGAATACTATTTGTAGTGGTACTTATAAGAAGCCTTTGATGTATTTTGAAACAAAAGTTAAAGCTAATAATACCTAATCAAAACGATATATATCACTTTACATATTTTACGTTAACATATATATGATGATATTTTCCCATAATTACGTAATTCATGGTCTAGTGGATGTGCATCGCTAAAATCTTATCACAAAAGAAAAATTATTGGTTAGAAATCTCGTAATATCTTGTACAATCATGTAATATCTTGTAAAAATTTTGGTTAGAAATCTTGTAATATTTATGACTGGACACTACGTCAAAATCATTGGTTAGAAATCTTGTAATATATGGTAAGCCCTTTTTCAAAATAAATATATATATGGTAAGCTAAAAGGAAAATTTTCAATAGTACAACGTATAGTGAAACAAAAGTGGAAGTTAATATCTAACCAAAACATGCATATTACGTTCAAAAATTTTACATTTATGTCGTTTATATATTGAGTAATTCTTGGATTCACCCTCCCTAGGTTCACCAACCAATAATATTTTGTTATTTTATATTCAATATCTTTTAAAAAAGGAAACTAAATATTGTCAAATTATATTATATTTTTAAATTAAAAGATAAAAAATAAAAAATAATAGTAGTTGCAAATAAAAATAAAACTTTTTAAAAAAATATTTTTAATACCGTCAGCAAAACACTAAACCATAAATCCTTGAGTAAACTTTAAACCCGTGGGTAAAACCATAAACCTTTGGATAAATCCTATATCACAGGGTTTAAGATTTATCCAATGATTTAGTATTTAGGGTTTAGTGTTTTGCTGAATGTGTTAAAAATAATTTTTTTTTTAAATTAAGGATTTAGAATTTATCCAAGGGTTTAGGGTTTATCAAAGATTTATGGTTTAGGATTTAGAGTTTAGAGTTTTGTTGATGGTATAGTATGGGGTGGATCTACTTTATGTATGAATGCAATTGCACCTACCCACAATTTCTTGATCAATATTTCTTTTAAAGAACATATATTGATTAGAAATAGAGAACATAAAATATTTGATAAAAACCATATATTGATTAAAAATAGAGAACGCAAAATATTTGATAAATAACTAAGTTTTTGATTACATATATATACATGATTATTAAAGTTTAACTGTATCTTTGGTTTAAAAATTATATAGTTTTTATGTAAATAATTTTTTAAGACATTTAATGTAATATTAATATTTTTGCATCCAGTTAAATTTTTCTAAATCTGTGTGTCGGATTTTAATTTCATATGTTTTTTTCTATACTTTAATTTATTTTCTATCGTTTAACACACTACCTACCATACATGTTTTTCTTCCTTGAAGTGATTAAAAAGATACTGTATATTTTACTACCTTGTTTTGTCTAAACGATTATGAAAAATTCATTATTTATTAAAAATAACTTAACTAATACTTTTCTTTGCAACACATGAAAAACAAGATTCATTCTTCTGGACACTGAACCTGTGGCCCATTTTTGCTTATGGTCCGTTGAAGAAATCATTATTTATTAAAAATAACTTAACTAATATTTTTCTTTTTAAAACAGTTAACCTATGACCCATTTTTGCTTATGGTTGAATATCAATATTTGAGCATTGTCCATTTAAGTTTGAGTTATTCATATACAAGGTTGGCAATATAGATTTTAATCTGATTTTTGTTCATTTTCTTCAGTTTTTTTTTTCTTTAGAAAATCTGTTTACAAATAAATTGTATCCAAAGTAAAATATAATCAAACATGAATAATTGTGTATGATTTCGGTTAAGAGTTTAGTCAAATCTATCATTAGTTTTCAAAGATATTTAAAAATCTACTAAAACATATAAAAATATATAAATTAATTATTCCAATCATAACACAAATCAAATAAATTGGTCTTTTGGTTAAATCTGCATGGCCTGTTCTGGTCTATATTCCATGTACAGTCGATGCATGGATTGCCCTTACGAACACCGTCTCTATAATCATCATAAATATCAAACGAATGTGCTTCTTGAGCCCACATAAAACTACAGAAAAAAAGTGTTGTTCCAAATATATTTGGTCTAAAATAAAATGACCAAGAACTATCTGGTGCGAGAGTTTGGACACCGAGATCGTTATTCTTAGATTTACAATGGAGTATTAGTGTTAAGCCATCACCGAGACAATTGCTAATCTGCACCGTTGTTTTCATAAAAGCCCATTTTCCTCTATATGCAGGAGCGTCTACAACAACATCTTCCACTCGTGACGCTGCCAAATGAATGAATAGCGAGAGGACCACCACATGAACTTGCGTTTTCTTCATAGTTTGCTACCCTTTTTAAGTTCGAAGTGTTTACTACGAATAATATTTTCAGTGGTAATGATGAGAAGTCTTTGATGAGTCATCTCGTTCTTGATTCTGTTTAAAAAGAAAAGTCTGTGTATACAACGTATATTGAAGTAAAACTGAAATTTAATATCTAATCAAAACATGCATATTAAGTTTACAGATTTTACGTTACTGTCGTTTATAATATACACAGATATTTTCCCATAATATGTAATCCCTGACCATTTTGGGGTTGTATCCCTTAAATCGTCAGCTTAGTCTCTGGCATCGTATATGACAGCCATCATATCATTTTAACGTTTAGTAAAATCTTCCTGAGAAAAAAAATGTAATCCATCACCAATAAATGGTATGATCGCGTTGCTAAAAAAGTTTAGAATGTGTGGTGGATTCTAAGTCAAAACTATTGGTTAAAAATCTTTAGAATATGTGTTGACATACTTTTTATCTAGTATGATTCATTAACATTAGTTGGTCGTCGTCTTTTTGTATACATCATATATTCGTTTAATCCTGGTGTAATCTGATAATAGTTTCAAATAATAGTAAACCATGTCAACTTTTTTTAAGCCTTTTGTTTTTGTATTAATCCATTATAAACTAGAATACTACCCGCGTTAAAACGCGGGATACGTTTTTCTATAAATTTCAGAAAACAAATTATTTTAATTCAATTTGGGCTATGTTCTTTTTACAAAGTCGAAAATTATTATTTAAGTTTATAAAACTGGTAAATAATCTTTACTAATATTGACATTAAATTTTAATTGAGTTGAATATAAATTCACGGTTCTATTTTCTAATTTAGTTTCAAATATTTTTACTGACAGTAATATACTAATTATATGAATAAATATTTTAAATTGCATTTTCAGACTTATTTTTAGATGTGTGAGATATTTTTAAGGACCCAAAAAATTTCTGATTTTTTTTTTGAAATTGAAATAAATTTAATATTGTAAGAATATTTAATACTCATATGATTGTTTCTAATAAAAATAAATAAAATATTTATAGTTTATAGATTACATTAACATGTAGATTTTATATAATTTAAATGATGAAAATTTTATATTGATATAGTATATTTTTTTTTTTTAAAACTAATTTGATAATTTAAAATTTTATGATAAAATATATTATAGTTATTTTATTTTTAAAATATACATTTTAAATTTGAATATTTTGAAATAACATTACATAACAAAAGATAATCATTAATTGCAGTTTTCATTTTAGATTATAAGATATACGTATTGTTACATGTATAATTGATATAGTTTAAGAAATCTGATTTCTTTAATACATAACTATAAATATGTATTTTAAACAAATACATATTTGAATTAAATATATATTTCTAAAATATGATTTCTTGGTACATAAGATATTTATATAAATAGATTTTGAATCTTAATATATATATATATATATATATAATCTTTTATTTATTTATATAAACATTATTATCTTATTTCTACTGAGAAAATCTAGGATGGTTCAAAAACAATCTAAACAATCATATATAAGTTTAAAACTTAAATAGTTTTGATTGGTTATAATACTTATATTTTTGAATGTATATTATTAAAAATATCACTTTTAGTTTGGACTATTATAACTATTTGGTAGTCCAGAAACATATCAGATAATATAGGACTCTATTTTAATAGAGTAGATATGATAATGTGACTAATTTCAAATAAAAATGTTGAAATAAGTTTGGAACAACGTCCATTTCATTAAGAACTTGGAATACTGATTTCATCTTCTATTCTAAAAAAACAGTTTAGAACTTGCAATATTGATTTCATCTTATAATCTAACAGTCTAAGATAACAGTTCACCACAATATTTGAAAATAATGTCTTGAAAACGGTTTAGTGAAAAAAACCAAACCGGTGTTATTTTTGTCGGACTTGGTGAGATGAACATGTTGAGGAAGGAGACTATAGTCAATGGGAAGATCCTCCAATATTTTTTTAATAGCCAAAGCCTGTTCGGTTCTTCTGATATTCCTCTCACTGTATATTCCTGAAACATGATGGTGTGGTTGCTGTATAGAGCCATCTTCAGGTTGTTAATGTTCTCTATCTCCTTAACCACTACCGTGTTTATAGGTGACCAATGATGCGGATTCTGCTCCAAGTAACTGATTGTTTCCCATACAACAAAACCAAATCAAGATCATAAAAGGATTCGTAATTCCACATTCGTTGACTCAACATCTTGTTAAAAGACATGAGACTAAATGACTAATAGATCAAATGAAAACTTCACATAGAGCAATTATCAGACGTTAACAAAAGACTCTCCAAGTAATAAGAGATATACGATGGATTTGTTGGATGAAAGTCAAGGTAAAGTCATACAATGGAGATTACTAACCCAGGTTTAGTTAACCCACACTTCGCTTACGATCCGAGATTCACCGGGTACAAAGGGATATACAATGGAGACTTTGGCTGGAAGTTGTGGTGGTGATACGAGAATGATGATGATGAAATTAATTTCTGAGAGTTAATATTCTTCTATATCTTAGTTTTCATTGATAATAAACAAATACAATTACGATAAATGATAAATAAATGATAATGGACAATTGATTTAGAAGGAAATATTTATTTGTTTAAAATGATTTTGCAACAAGCATAGAAGGGTAATTTAGGAATTATACAATATTATTTAGATGATTACTAGGTTATCTGAGTAATAACAAATTTGTTGAGTTATTTTAGCTATTTGTTAAAAAACATAGGTTAGTCTAGGTAATTTTCTCAAAAATATATATATGTAAATTACTCATTCCAAACATAACATATGTCATATCTACCGGTACTCTCCTGAAATCTGCATGTAAAACCACCCTGACTACCATTGTATATATTCCACGAACACAAATAGCATTGCTTATCACCAACATCTCGGTCATCATCATAGATATCAAACCAATGAGATTCTCCACCCCACTTAAAATTACAAGAAAAACGTGTTGTGCCGAAAAAAGCTGGTGTAAACTTGAATGACCACCTACTATCCGGTGCGAGAGTTTGGACACCGAGATCGTCATCCTTAGATTTACAATGAAGTGTTAGTGTTAAGCCACCACCAAGCTTATTGATAATCTCCACCGTTCTACTCCCACGAATACCATCAAAAAGCTTATTGGTAATCTCCCCCGCTCTCCCCTCAATAATAGTTTCTACTCGCGACGCCGCCAAATGGACGAATAGGGATATGACCACCACATAAATTTGCCATTTCTTCATTTTTGCTATACTTTTTCAATTTCAAAGTGTATTCTACGATTACTATTTGTAATGGTACTCATAAGAAGCCTTTGATGAGCCCATCTCGTTATTGATACTATTTGGTAATTTTTAGGGTCAATAGCACAATGTATATTGAAGTAAAAGTCAAAGCTAATACCTAATCAAAACATTACATATCACTTTACAGATTTACATTAACATATATATAAATATATTTTCCCATAATTGTTTAATTTATGGTCTAGTGGATGTGCATCGCTAAAATCTTATCATAAAAGATAAATCATTGATATTTCTTCTGTTTTGTTTTAGATTTGCAAATTAAACTGACACTACGTCAAAACTATTGGTTAGAAATCCTGTAATATATGTAATTGTGCTACCAAATAAAAATGTTGAGATATGTTTGTAAGAAACTCTTAACCAAATAAAAATGTTGAGATATATTTTTTTCATCCTTTACTAAAAAAAATTCGTGCAACACAAGAAAATAAAATTTTTTAAAAATAATAAGACAAAACTATTGTTTTGGATCCCTGTTCCAATAATAACATATATCAAAGGCATCAATTGCTTGGTTGAACCTGCATGGCTCATCTTTGCTTTTATATCCCAGAAACAGTAGATACAAGGAATACCCCTATGAACACCATCTCTGATATCATCGTATATAAAAGAAAGAAAAAAAGTCCTCGAGGCCATGTGAAATGACAATAAAATACTGTCGTCCCCCAAATATTTGGTCTAAACATAAATGACCAAGACTTATTCGGAGCTAGAATTTTGAGATCGAGATTGTTGTCAGGGGACTCAGTGGAGGTTTAATATCGAACCATCACCGAGGCGATTTGTTGTCCTCACTTTTGATTTGAGAGTAGAGATATTTGGATGAACATCTGAAGCAATGGTTTCAGCTTGTAATCGAGCTATTTGGATTAGTAGAGATATTATCATTACCACAAGAACTTGTGTTCTTTGGATATTTGCCATTTTTTAAGAACTGAATGTTGTGAATGATGTTTGTTTCTTTTGCATTGATATATATAACAAGTGTTCGATGAGATGTGCATGAGTACATTGATTTTGTTCCAAATCATAATGGGTTGAATACATTGTATTGTGTTACAAAAGAGAAGAAGAAAAGAATATATAACTGTGTCAAAAAATGTGTCACAAAAAAGAATATATAACATTGTATTGAAACAAAGGAATATTCACAATTTACTAGATTTTAATCCAGATTTTCAAAGTGAAAAATATTTTTTTATTTCTAAAAATTATGTTTTTGAATAAATACTATACAATGTAAAATCTGAATATGATTAATTTTGTATGATATCTATTTAGAGTTTAATCAAATCCACCATTATTTTCAACTAAATTCAAGTTGTAGAAATTTAAGTAAAACAGTGAAAAAGTATACATATGCAAATTACTTGTTCTAATTATAACATAGGTTAAATACATTTGGTCTTTTGGTTAAATATGCACGGCCTATTCCGGTCTATATTCCACGTACAATTGACGCATGGGTTTCTCTTACGAACACCATCTCTGTAATCATTATAAATATCAAAAGAGTGTGCTTCTCAAGCTCACATTAAACGACAATAATAGAGGGTTGTTCCAAAAACATTTGGTCTAAAATCAAATGATCAAGAACTATCCGGTGCGATAGTTCGGACACCAAAATCTATATTCTTAGACTTACAATAGAAGATTAGTGTTAAGCCACCATCTAGACGATTGCTAATATAATTTGTTCTTTAAAAAAATATATAATTGGTTCACTACATTGTATTAAAACAAAAGTATATTAATGTTTTATTGTAGAATATCAATATTTACGCATTATTTATTTAAAGTTGGATTAGTCTTATATAAGGTTTGCAATATGGATTTCTGTTTTATTTTGGTTCTCTTTGTTAGGATTTTTTTTTTCTAAAAAAGCATCTAAAGTAAATTATCACCAAATATGGATAATTCTGTATGATTACAGTTCAGAGTTTAGTCGAAAATATCATAAGTTTTCAAAGAAAATTCAGGTTTTGGAAATGTAATAAAAAATATATATATAAATATGTAAATTACTTATTCCAATCATAACAATGGTCAAATCTATTGGTCCACTCGTCTAATCTGCATGGAAAACTACGGTTTATATTCCACGAACATAAGTAGCATTGATTATCAGTCAGACGATCTCTGCCATCATCATAGATATCAAACCAATGGGATTCTCCATCCCACTTAAAATTACAAAAAAAGAGTGTTCCGCCGAAAAAAGCTGGTTTAAACTTGAATGACCAACTACTATCCGGTGCGAGAGTTTGGACACCGAGATCGTCATCCTTAGACTTACAATGGAGTGTTAGTTTTAAGCCGCCACCAAGCTTATTGGTAATCTTCACCGTTCTCCTCTCACCAAAAGCACTTTCCACCCCCTGACGCCGCCAAATGGACGAATAGGGATATGACCACCACATAAACTTCCCATTTCTTCATTTTTGCTATACTTTTTTAAGTTCAAAGTGTATTCTACTAATACTATTTGTAGTGGTACTTATAAGAAGCCTTTGATGTATTTTGAAACAAAAGTTAAAACTAATAATACCTAATCAATACGATATATATCACTTTACATATTTTGCGTTAACATATATATGACGATATTTTCCCATAATTACGTAATTCATGGTCTAGTGGATGTGCATCGCTAAAATCTTATCACAAAAGAAAAATTATTGGTTAGAAATCTCTTAATATCTTGTAGTATCTTGTACAATCATGTAATATCTTGTAAAAATTATTGGTTAGAAATCTTGTAATATTTATGACTGGACACTACGTCAAAATCATTGGTTACAAATCTTGTAATATATGGTAAGCCCTTTTTCAAAAAATATATATATATGGTAAGCTAAAAGGAAAATTTTCAATAGTACAACGTATAGTGAACCAAAAGTGGAAGTTAATATCTAACCAAAACATGCATATTACGTTCACAAATTTTACATTTCTGTCGTTTATATATTGAGTAATTTTGATTCACCTCCTAGGTTCACCAACCAATAATATTTTGTTATTTTATATTCAATATCTTTTAAAAGGAAACTATATTGTCAAGTTATATTATATTTTTAAATTAAAAGATAAAAAATAAAAAATAATAGTAGTTACAAATAAAAATAAAACCTTTTTAAAAAATATTTTTAATACCATCAGCAAAATACTAAACCCTAAATCCTTGAGTAAACTTTAAACCCGTGGGTAAAACCCTAAACCTCTGGATAAATCCTATATCCTAGGGTTTAGGATTTATCCAAGGGTTTAAGGTTTGCCCAGGGGTTTAGTGTTTTGCTGAATGTGTTAAAAATATATTTTTAAAAAATCAAGGATTTAGAATTTATCCAATGGTTTAGGCTTACCAAGAGTTTAGGGTTTAGGATTTAGAGTTTAAGGTTTAGTGTTTTGCTGATGGTATTTGAAAAAAAATCTTTTTGCAACAACTAATAATTTTAATTATTTTTTTAATTTAAAAACATAATATAACTTGATAATATTTTGTTTTCTTTTCTAAAAGATACAAAATATAAAAAAAACAAATTCTTATTGCTTGGGAACCTACAGGTTCACCTTAAGGAGTGAACCCAAAATTACACTATATATATATAAAGATATTTTCCCACAAATATTGTAATTCCTCACCATTTTGGATAGGACTATCGGTAAGTGAAACGGTCGAACATGATCCAAATAAAAGAAAATAAAAAAGTAATTAAGAATTTTAAAAATAAATATATTAGTTATAGTCTAAAACTTTTAACTCTATGATATATATCTAAATTTAGAGCATATAATTTCTTTAAAAAAAATTAATGTATACACAGATTGTCAAAACTATTTTATTGTTAAATATATCGAAAATATTTTTTGAATAGGATTCAAAATAAAATTGAGATGGTCCTGATTTGGGGGTTGTATCCTTTAAATCGCCAGCTAAAAGATATCTTGTATCATTCTATCGTTTAGTAAATTTTTCCTGCCACAATTATTATCCAACACCATTAAATGATATGATCGCGGCGTTGTGAATGTATTGCTAAAAAGTGGTTAAAAAATCTTATAGTATGTGTTGATATACCTTATATCTAGTATGATTCATTAACAATTAGTTAGTCGTCGTCTTGTCTTTTTGTAATATTGATTTCATCTTCTATTCTAAAAAAAAAAAAGTTAAAAACTTGCAATATTGCATCTTATAACTGTCTAAGATAAAACAATTCACCACAACATTAATAATAATAACTTAAAAACGGTTTAGTAAAAAAGAACCAAACCGGTGTTTTTAATTTTTGTCGGACTTGGTGAGATGAACATGTTGAGGAAGGAGACTATAGTCAATGTGAAGATCCTCCAATATTTTCTTAATAGCCAAAGCCTGCTCCGTTCTTCTGATATTCCTCTCACTGTATTCCTGAAACGTGATGGTGTGGTTGCTGTATAGAGCCATCTTCAGCTTGTTCATGTTCTCTATCTCCTTGACCACCACCGTGTGTATAGGTGACCAGTGATGTGGATTCTGCTCCAAGTAACTGATTGTTTCCATACAACAAAACCAAATCAAGAACTCTTTCAAGATTTGATAAAGAATCAAATGAATAACGGTGATACTTACTCAGCGATTCTTTCTTTGAGATGTGCGATCTTTGAGATTGGTGTTGAGAATGCGATAGAGAACTCCACTGTTTCACTCATATCAGGACTTCTGAAGTAGTTGCTTATCGGTTTCGTGGCTAAAACTGCGTTAGGATAATACACTTTCTCGTTGTCAAGCTTCAAGAACACTGTAGATAACAGATTCATTTCTTCAACCAACATCTGAAAACAAACTTCAAGTATGTAAGACATATATATACTATATGAAAATGTAAATGGATCATTTGGTGTGAGTGTTTTTTTTACCGGGACACCATCGACAACACAGCGATCACCAACATCATAAGGATGCATAACGAAGACAAAGATAATGGATTCGAAGAGATTTTTGCAAGTGTTTCCGATTATAAAAGCCAGTGCCACCATTTGAGTGGAAAAGAAGAGCAAAACCTTAGTGGTTGCTACTTCTAGAAGCAGCAGCCAAATGATAAGGGTAACCACCATCAAGATCGCTGTCACAAGTTTGTTTAACTGCTTAACCGCTGTTTTTGTGTCGTTTAAGGAATGTGCTAGAGCTTTCCTGCTAGTGTACACCTTAACCTGATCATATAGCAGCAACAACAATACACTTAATATATTTATTAATAACAAAACTTTTACAAATATTACTAATCAGAAATTATAGTTACATAATTACTAACAAAAGTAATTAATATGAAGACATATATATATATATCCCTCAAACTATATACCTTAACTAATCTCTAAGAACAAAGAGCAAGAAAGTGTTTTGAGGAGACTTACCACCCATTCTGTGAAAGCTTTTCTGGTGATTTTACCAGTTTCAGCAGCACCATCAAACAAAGGAAACACAAGATCAACCTCTTCCTTGATCATGAACCTAAGCAAGTCTTCCTCCTCTATGAAACTGAAACAACAACCAGAGATCTCCATTAGAGAATGGACAGAGAAAATAGCATATGAATATTGTTGTTATTACTCACTTGAAGCAAGGCTGAGCAACATTTCTAAAGACATGGTAAGCAGCAGCCAAAGCCTCCATCTCACTAGTAATCTCTCCTCTATCACCTTTCTCTTTCCCATCACCATAAGTCGTCTGTTGATCCAACGTGTCAGAGATCGTGGACAGACCCGAAGTCCTAACCGCATCCATCAAAACCCTCATCGTCCAAGCAGATACTTTCTCACGCTTCATCTTGTGAACTTTCCCCATATCAATCACTTTCTTCTCCTTAACCTCTCCCTTCTTCACCACGCTAGCGAAACTCAAATGCCCCGTCCCCGGCTCCCGCCCCACCCTCTCTGCCTCCTCGATGAGCGGACGGCTGGAGAGAGTCTGGAGGACGTACTGGTGGAACACGGAGTCTTGAATCCTGTCGAAGAAGTTCACCACGTTGAAGTTCGCTGCTAAGATTTTCAGCAACAGCGTTTTAACCAGCCAGAGGAAAGATCCTGTTAGAAGAGAGATGAGAGTTCTCGTGATAGCGGTGAGGATCTTGGTGGCCGCAGGGGAGCGATGCACGTCGTGGTTGAAGAGAAACACCCAAGCCACGAGGATCAAGCTGAGCCATATGAAGACTTGGACGCTCTTCTTTAACCCGTGCACGAAGTATAATACTTTTCTTCTTAAGAGGAAGTTCGTTTCGATGAGGAACACGACGAAACGCATGAACCAGTTCGTCACCAGCATCCCGCTGAGCGTGACCATCACGAGGACACACCATTTCCACACTTCTAGCCCCCACAAGGTGTGTTTCTTCAGGGCGTCGATGGTTAAGCTAGCAATTGAAGAGGCTAAGACCGCAGCGAAGAAAGCTATCTCTATCAGTGTCAGCGCGCTTATCTAATCAGGCTAGACCAAACCATGCATGTGGCAGTTCCTATATTACTTGTGTTTTGCTTCCTCATATTAAATATTCTTCAACTCAAATACATGGATGGTTCTGGGTGGGTTTGGCCAGTGCGCTCATTATAACACTGTTGAGATTTTGCATGGCCCAGAGATGAACTGATTCTTCACAAGTAATGCTTCCAAATTCCAGTGTTGTATCAGCAACTCTGGTCATTCTAATTAATATTAATGTAAGGTAAAACTATCCAAATCAAAGTAAAATACTTTATGGTAGATGTCAGAACTTTCAATTCACAACATATTATAAAACGTATTTCTTTAAATTTAGAAAAAAAATCTTATACACACATCATAAAAATCGATTAAGATGACATCTATTCGTTTACCTTGGCATTAAATCGGTTATGAGCGAAACAATATTTCGATGGCAATTTTTAAAAATTGGTCTAGACATCATTTAGGTGTTCGACTAGAAGCTAATCTTTTACAAAGCGTCTAATTATCATCTAACATTTTTTTGAATATTGATTACACAAACAATTCGCTAGCCAATTTCATTTCCTATCGTTTAACACTCTGCCATACATGTTTTTCTTCACAATTACTCATAAACGTAAATCCAAGTTGAAATGATCTAAATGATATATTTCGTATCTCATAGTATTTTCTTTCCTTGTTTTCCTCAAACGAAAACGTTTCATCCTTAATTAAAAAAAAATTCGTGCAACACAAGAAAATAAAAAGTTTTTAAAACCAGAAGCAAAATAATAATAAGACAAAACTTTTGTTTTGGATCCCTGTTCCAATAATAACATATATCAAAGGCATCAATTGCTTGGTTGAACCTGCATGGCTCATCTTTGCTTATATCCCAGAAACAGTAGATACAAGGAATACCCCTATGAACACAATCTCTGATATCATCGTATATATAAAAGAAAAAAAATGTCCTCGAGGCCATGTGAAATGACAATAATTTGTTCTTTAAAAAAATATATAATTGGTTCACTAAATTGTATTAAAACAAAAGTATATTAATGTTTTATTGTAGAATATCATTATTTACGCATTATTTATTTAAAGTTGGATTAGTCTTATATAAGGTTTGCAATATGGATTTCTGGATTTCTGTTTATTTTGGTTCTCTTTGTTAGGATTTTTTTTTCTAAAAAAACATCTAAAGTAAATTATCACCAAATATGGATAATTCTGTATGATAACAGTTCAGAGTTTAGTCGAAAATATCATCAGTTTTCAAAGAAAATTCAGGTTTTGGAAATGTAATAAAAAAATATATAAATATGTAAATTACTTATTCCAATCATAACAATGGTCAAATCTATTGGTCCACTCGTCTAATCTGCATGGAAAACTACGGTTTATATTCCACGAACATAAGTAGCATTGATTATCAGTCAGACGATCTCTGCCATCATCATAGATATCAAACCAATGGGATTCTCCACCCCACTTAAAATTACAAAAAAAGAGTGTTCCGCCGAAAAAAGCTGGTTTAAACTTGAATGACCAACTACTATCCGGTGCGAGAGTTTGGACACCGAGATCGTCATCCTTAGACTTACAATGGAGTGTTAGTTTTAAGCCGCCACCAAGCTTATTGGTAATCTTCACCGTTCTCCTCTCACCAAAAGCACTTTCCACCCCCTGACGCCGCCAAATGGACGAATAGGGATATGACCACCACATAAACTTCCCATTTCTTCATTTTTTGCTATACTTTTTTAAGTTCAAAGTGTATTCTACTAATACTATTTGGAGTGGTACTTATAAGAAGCCTTTGATGTATTTTGAAACAAAAGTTAAAGCTAATAATACCTAATCAATACGATATATATCACTTTACATATTTTGCGTTAACATATATATGACGATATTTTCCCATAATTACGTAATTCATGGTCTAGTGGATGTGCATCGCTAAAATCTTATCACAAAAGAAAAATTATTGGTTAGAAATCTCTTAATATCTTGTAGTATCTTGTACAATCATGTAATATCTTGTAAAAATTATTGGTTAGAAATCTTGTAATATTTATGACTGGACACTACGTCAAAATCATTGGTTACAAATCTTGTAATATATGGTAAGCCCTTTTTCAAAAAATATATATATATGGTAAGCTAAAAGGAAAATTTTCAATAGTACAACGTATAGTGAACCAAAAGTGGAAGTTAATATCTAACCAAAACATGCATATTACGTTCACAAATTTTACATTTCTGTCGTTTATATATTGAGTAATTTTTGGATTCACCCTCCCTAGGTTCACCAACCAATAATATTTTGTTATTTTATATTCAATATCTTTTAAAAAAGGAAACTATATTGTCAAGTTATATTATATTTTTAAAATTAAAAGATAAAAAAATAAAAAATAATAGTAGTTACAAATAAAAATAAAACCTTTTTAAAAAATATTTTTAATATCATCAGCAAAACACTAAACCCTAAATCTTTGAGTAAACTTTAAACCCGTGGGTAAAACCCTAAACCTCTGGATAAATCCTATATCCTAGGGTTTAGGATTTATCCAAGGGTTTAAGGTTTGCCAGGGGTTTAGTGTTTTGCTGAATGTGTTAAAAATATATTTTTTAAAAAAAATCAAGGATTTAGAATTTATCCAATGGTTTAGGGCTTACCAAGGGTTTAGGGTTTAGGATTTAGAGTTTAAGGTTTAATGTTTTGTTGATGGTATTTGAAAAAAAAAATCTTTTTTTGCAACAACTAATAATTTTTAATTATTTTTTTTAATTTAAAAAACATAATATAACTTGATAATATTTTGTTTTCTTTTCTAAAAGATACAAAATATAAAAAAAAACAAATTCTTTTTGCTTGGGGAACCTACAGGTTCACCCTAAGGAGTGAACCCAAAAATTACACTTATATATATATATAAAGATATTTTCCCACAAATATGTAATTCCTCACCATTTTGGGTAGGACTATCGGTAAGTGAAACAGTCGAACATGATCCAAATAAAAGAAAATAAAAAAGTAATTAAGAATTTTAAAAATAAATATATTAGTTATAGTCTAAAACTTTTAACTCTATGATATATATCTAAATTTAGAGCATATAATTTCTTTTTTAAAAAATTACTGTATACACAGATTGTCAAAACTATTTTATTATATTGTTAAATAATTCGAAAATATTTTTTGAATAGGATTCAAAATAAAATTGAGATGGTCCTGATTTTGGGGTTGTATCCTTTAAATCGCCAGCTAAAAGATATCTTGTATCATTCTATCGTTTAGTAAATTTTTCCTGCCACAATTATTATCCAACACCATTAAATGATATGATCGCGGCGTTGTGAATGTATTGCTAAAAAGTGGTTAAAAAATCTTATAGTATGTGTTGATATACCTTATATCTAGTATGATTCATTAACAATTAGTTAGTCGTCGTCTTGTCTTTTTGTAATATTGATTTCATCTTCTATTCTAAAAAAAAAAAAGTTAAAAACTTGCAATATTGCATCTTAAAACTGTCTAAGATAAAACAGTTCACCACAATATTTGATAGTAACATCTTAAATACCGGTTTAGTAAAAAAAACCAAGCCGATGTTTTTAATTTTTGTCGGACTTGGTAAGATGAACATGTTGAGGAAGGAGACTATAGTCAATGTGAAGATCCTCCAATATTTTCTTAATAGCCAAAGCCTGCTCCGTTCTTCTGATATTCCTCTCACTGTATTCCTGAAACGTGATGGTGTGGTTGCTGTATAGAGCCATCTTCAGCTTGTTCATGTTCTCTATCTCCTTGACCACCACCGTGTGTATAGGTGACCAGTGATGCGGATTCTGCTCCAAGTAACTGATTGTTTCCATACAACAAAACCAAATCAAGAACTCTTCCAAGATTTGATAAAGAATCAAATGAATAACGGTGATACTTACTCAGCGATTCTTTCTTTGAGATGTGCGATCTTTGAGATTGGTGTTGAGAATGCTATAGAGAACTCCACTGTTTCACTCATATCAGGACTTCTGAAGTAGTTGCTTATCGGTTTCGTGGCTAAAACTGCGTTAGGATAATACACTTTCTCGTTGTCAAGCTTCAAGAACACTGTAGATAACAGATTCATTTCTTCAACCAGCATCTGAAAACAAACTTCAAGTATGTAAGACATATATATATATATAGTATATGAAAATGTAATGGATCTTTGGTGGTGAGTTTTTACCGGGACACCATCGACAACACAGCGATCACCAACATCATAAGGATGCATAACGAAGACAAAGATAATGGATTCGAAGAGATTTTTGCAAGTGTTTCCGATTATAAAAGCCAGTGCCACCATTTGAGTGGAAAAGAAGAGCAAAACCTTAGTGGTTGCTACTTCTAGAAGCAGCAGCCAAATGATAAGGGTAACCACCATCAAGATCGCTGTCACAAGTTTGTTTAACTGCTTAACCGCTGTTTTTGTGTCGTTTAAGGAATGTGCTAGAGCTTTCCTGCTAGTGTACACCTTAACCTGATCATATAGCAGCAACAACAATCCACTTAATATATTTATTAATAACAAAACTTTTACAAATATTACTAATCAAAAATTATAGTTAAATAATTACTAACAAAAGTAATTAATATGAAAAATATATATATATATATATCCCCAAACTATATACCTTAACTAATCTCTAAGAACAAAGAGCAAGAAAGTGTTTTGAGGAGACTTACCACCCATTCTGTGAAAGCTTTTCTGGTGATTTTACCAGTTTCAGCAGCACCATCAAACAAAGGAAACACAAGATCAACCTCTTCCTTGATCATGAACCTAAGCAAGTCTTCCTCCTCTATGAAACTGAAACAACAACCAGAGATCTCCATTAGAGAATGCACAGAGAAAATAGCATATGAATATTGCTGTTATTACTCACTTGAAGCAAGGCTGAGCAACATTTCTAAAGACATGGTAAGCAGCAGCCAAAGCCTCCATCTCACTAGTAATCTCTCCTCTATCACCTTTCTCTTTCCCATCACCATAAGTCGTCTGTTGATCCAACGTGTCAGAGATCGTGGACAGACCCGAAGTCCTAACCGCATCCATCAAAACCCTCATCGTCCAAGCAGAGACTTTCTCACGCTTCATCTTGTGAACCTTCCCCATATCGATCACTTTCTTCTCCTTAACCTCTCCCTTCTTCACCACGCTGGCGAAACTCAAATGCCCCGTCCCCGGCTCCCTCCCCACCCTCTCCGCCTCCTCGATGAGCGGAGGGCCGGAGAGCGTCTGGAGGACGTACTGGTGGAACACTGAGTCTTGGATCCTGTCGAAGAAGTTGACAACATTGAAGTTCGCTGCAAGAATCTTCAACAAAAGAGTTTTCACCAGCCAGAGGAAAGATCCTGTTAGAAGAGAGATGAGAGTTCTTGTGATAGCGGTGAGGATCTTGGTGGCTGCAGGGGAGCGATGCACGTCGTGGTTGAAGAGAAACACCCACGCAACAAGAATCAAGCTGAGCCATATGAAGACTTGGACGCTCTTCTTTAACCCGTGCACGAAGTATAACACTTTCCTCCTCAAGAGGAAGTTTGTTTCGATGAGGAACACGACGAAACGCATGAACCAGTTCGTCACCAGCATCCCGCTGAACGTCACCATCACGAGCACGCACCATTTCCACACTTCTAACCCCCAGAAGGTGTGTTTCTTGAGGGGGTGGACCGTTAAGCTAGCGATTAAAGAGGCTAAGACGGCTAGGAAGAAAGCTATCTCTATCAGTGTTAATACGCTTATCTTTCTCCTCATCTCTCTGCTCAGCTTCACCTTCTTGTAGATCTCTTCGTCTTCGTCATCTTTCTCAACCTCAGCTGCTTTGGTTGGAGTTAGAGGTGTTGTGGACCCAACGCTCCTTGTGGAGTTGTTGTTAGGAGAAGCTCTTCTGAAAGAAAAACGAGCACCGAGCTGTTCTTTGACTTCCTCCTCTAGGTTGCTTGTGTCTACAGGACAAGGCGGTTCAACAAACCGGGACTTAGATTTGGAGTAAACCGACCTCGCAAAGGATTTCCGCTGAATTAAACCGGCATTGCTTGAATTGGGAGACCTGGGAGGCTTGTGAGGGCTACCAATGAGCTTAGAGATCTCAGGAGAAGAGGTTTTATTGGTGGGCATTGCTTTCTCAGAGTCTGGTGAAGCCATCTTTGAAGAAAGCTCACCTGAGACGTTGATAACAACTTCTCTTCCTCCGTTGCTACTCTTTTGTTCTGCCATTCCAATGCTACTTTCACAACAAATGGTTCTGAAAATTTCCACAAAAACAAGAATAAGAACACTGTATCCAGCAGTGACAGAGAATCAATTTTTTTTACTTGATAACAAAAAGAATATGACCTTTTATGGCCAAAAGGGTTTAAAAAACTCTGGCTCTAGTTCTTTAGTTCTTGAAGAAAAAATATGGAAATCTAAACACTAAGTTCTTTAAGCAGAGGTGTAACAAAGTCTAATGGATTTACACAGGAAGATTAACTTAGAGAACCCTACTAAAGTATGTAAAGAGAAAGATCTTAAACTATTCCATAAACATGTACTTCCCTAGGACAAACACATAAAGATACTAAGAACTGTAGTTAAAAGTGGTGAAACGAAGTTACCAGTAGTGTGAGTTATAATTCTACAGTGAGTAGCAATCAATCAGCTCATTCTTGAGAAGAAACCTCAGAAAAGAGCTAAAGATAAAACTTGAGATCTTAAAGAGATAGTAGTACACACCAGGACTTTTAAAGAGAAAGGATTCACACTGGTAAAGAAGAAAGTTGATAATGACACAAAAAGTTAAGGGAACAGTAGCAGCTGAAAAGTAGAGGCTGTGGAGAAAGTAGGTCAGAGGAAAATGGCTTAAACCCAGAAGACAACAAAAACAGGAAGCCAATAATATAGAAAACAAAACATGGGAAGATGAAAGAGAAAAAAAAGGAGTTTGAAAAGATGGTTACATAAATACAACACTAATTAGTAACTAGTTTTACTAAAGCGGGTCCAGAGAGTGAGAGAGAGATCTCAAGACTTTTTAATCCTCTTAATAAAAAAAATCCTGAAAATTGGAAACTGTAATTTAACATACTTTTTGATGATGGTGGGGAGTTGTTAATCCACCACTTACATGCCAAAAGCATTTACGATAATAATTGCTAAATTCCACACTTTTGTCGTCAATATCAAAATTACAATATTACTTGGTTTTTGTCAAAGTATCTAGATAACCCAAGTCCAATTTTTTTTAAAAATAAAATTCTTTTAATAATTAATAACTCCTAAGTACTAGCTGTCACAAATAACTCTGTCCTAGAATGTCAGAAGTACAAATTGCACGTCCACCACTTTTCAAATTTCGAATTCCAAATGTTCGTGAGTCTAATGGGATGGATCCCTGAGTCTAATAAACTAAGATACTCTCAGTTTATTGATTACTTAAATTGATAAACTTAAATCTGCAACTTTTTCTTATTAAAAAACATTTTTTTGGAACTAAAACAAGAAACACATAGAAACATAATGATTTTTATTTGAATGTAACAAGTGGGGACATTGGCGGCAATTAATACCACTCTCTCTGTCTCCATCGATTATCATTTCCATGACTTTATTGCTAAAAGAGATGTGTTTTTAATCATTCCGGTAATTAATGCGCGTGTATGACATGTGTTATAGACTACTAGAGAATACACAACTAATTTGTAGTTGGTGGCTGCTCCGGTAATCTATATGGGGATAAGTACATTGTTTAGTTATAGTAAGCTTCTTGTCACCACCTGGTTAACGGGACTATTATCGTCTCACGTTTCTGTTACGAGTTAATTAAGTTGAGTAGTTGTGGTTCATTCCTAGGGAATTCCTGTCGATTTTGTTATGACATCCCCCTTCACCGGCCTGTATCTGTGACATGGAATCAGATTATGTCTTTGTTAGCAGAGAATACTCGCAAGTCGATGGTGCTGAGTTTTTTTTTTCTTGGTCGACTTTTGAGATAGATCTCCCTGTTAGATATGCTGTGATAAAATATTAGGAAATTTGAAAGATCTATTATGATTGAGCAAACATGCAAGCAACATTTGATAAAACTAGTAACCACAAACTCATACCCATCCATCACCATCTTTATTATAGAAGCAGCTTTCACTTTCAAAGCGAAGGAGGTACGTACTGCCTAGACAAACTAAACAGATCTTGACCCTCAAACGGCGATGTCCATTCTCTCCCATTCCCCACTATAGCAGCTTCCTTCACTACTCCCATTGCCATGCCCATCGCTCTTGTCCTTCCATTCATGTTTGCTTCATATGAGGATGATGCCGCTTGGTTTGGTTTCGGACTAGCTAGGCCTCTGTCTAAACTCCAATCAATGTTGTTGTAATCCGAGTATCCCACTGACCCATCCGTGTTCCAGTCCACCACAGATGAAGATGTTGATCCATACCCCGAGAAGAGCCCAAGAGAAGCAGCTGGAGCCACAGCATTCTGTGCAGAAGCAGAACTCCCTGCCGTTCTGTGACCGTTGCTCACCTGGCCTTGATATCGTTGGTACTGAAGTTGCTGGTACATCAGGTTTGAATTCAGATCGCTAGGAGGGAGAGTTCTTGTGGGCAAGTAACCGTTAGATTGAGCCGCCTCAGATCTATTTGCAGGGTACCAACCGCTGCCTCCTGCTGCTGCTGCTGATACGGTAAAGGATGAATTCATGGTAGAGACAGGTAACGTATTCGTGTTAGCTGACTGAGAGCGTTGCTGTTGCTGCATCACCATAACTGGTTCCCTCACTTCTTGCTGCTCAAGTCTCCTAAACTGATAATGCGTTTCTTCTGTTGGCCGTTGCAGTCGTGTCTGTAGATTTAACAAGCGTTTCTTCTCTTCCATGGCAGCAATTTGTTGCATTTTCAACCACTGCAATTCCGTGTGAATTCTATCTACTCTTTGGTTTCCGGATACTCCATTAACATAGCTGGATCCTCTAAGGTAACCGAGACTCTTTCTGTCTTCTTCGCCCCCTGCAGTATACATACCTGAGTTAGGTTGCAACTGGGCTACTCTGCTTTCACTTGCGTGCACAGAAGCGGCTTTGCTCACGGAAGCATTATCACTAATATCATCTGCTTTAACAGAAGCAGTAGATTGCTCTTGCTTCTGTCTTCTTAACGATTCTTCTGCTTTCTCAATATCCCCTTCCGCTGTAACCACAGCCTTTTCTACATCCTGCTTGGTGCACTTATATTCCCTTTCCAACTCCAAGATTCTACCCAGCTCTTGCGATATGTCAAGTTTCAAGTTCCCAGAGGTGGGAACTAGTTTCTCATCTGCAACATTCGCCCCACCATCAAACAGCCAACTAATAGCCTCTTCTATCTTCCCTTCATTCAACATGAGAGCGTAAGTCGCCCTCTCATGAGAAATCCCCATTGGTATGACCTGCTGAACAAGCACTTCAAGCTTCCTCGACATCAGAAACTGACAGCACCGCTCGTGCAGCTCCTGAGCTCGCTTCTCCTTCTGACGCTGGTGCTTTCTCTCGTTCTTCAGCCGCATCTTCTCTCGCTTATCATTGTTCTCAGCTGCTGCTCCGGGGATGGTTTCTTGCTTTGCAGCGGTAGTAGCTGTAGTAGGTGGTGGTGCTTTCTCTCTGTGATCTTCCGAATCACCTGACCAGCTACCGTTGTTAGAGACGGAATCACAGTTTGAATCGGAGTCATCCATGTTTCTGAAACGGCCACTGTTGTGAAGCGATGAGGAGCCAGTTGACTCCACGGTCCCCAAAAGAAGATTGTAAGCACCACCAGTGGTTGCACCTATGGATCCCGAGGCTTTACTTGGTGCCTTCTGTGAATCATTCAGAACCTTCTTGTCTCTTGATTTGGTCTTGGATACGGTAGACATCTTCTCAAAAACAAAGTTATCCTGCAATTTTCACACAACCGAGAATAGTCAATACATAAGCTAATCATTCACAATCTTTTAGTTGAACATCAAAGATCAACGGTCATTCCAGACGAAATGTCAAAGCTAGAGATTACAGAATCATCAACCTAATACCGAATATCACAAACGTATAGATCCATCGCAAGAACGAAACAAGATATCAAACACGCGCCAAAACATTCTGCGAAATGTTATCACCAATAATTCTGGAGATGCTTCTCTCGAATATGGTCAAAACACGCAAAATCTCAAGGCGGAGGGATGATCTAAGCAGGCGAATCCGAACGATAAGTCATGATTTGAGCAACGAAGGGACGAAATTCGAGCGAATCAAGAAAACCTAGAGGCGATTGTGATGAATAATCTAAACCGTGGTATAGTTCAGTGACGAGAAGGATGAGAGAGAGAGAGAGGGAGAGGGGGAGAGAACCTGATTGATCTTGCTCGGCGTCGTTGACGGAGATGCAGATCCGGAGAAAGAAAAAAGAGCTGAGCTAAAGGCGATGAGGAAGAGGAACGTGAGGAGTGCGATGTCTCGGGGTTTCGATTCCCCCCAAATCGAGAAATTAGGGATTAGTTACGAGAAAAAAATAAAGATTTTTTTTTTTTAACAGTTCTGAGCCAAAAATGAGTGTTGATAGTAAAATCATTTTTAACAATTCTGAGCCAATTGATTTGTTTTCTTCTACATTTTCAGTTATTATTTTCTTTCTTTTTCATGCTCATTTCCCGTTGTACTTGTTTGATTTCAGTTGTCACAAACAGATTAATAAAACAAACTTACACGGAAATTTTAACTATTAAATATGTCACAAACTGATTAATCTATCTATGTATAAGAATATATAAAGATGAATAATGTTGGAAATATGAAAAAGTACCCAGAAATATGGAATACCTGAAATGGTTCTGATTTTTTAAGTAGTGGATGACTTTACGAAGGTTGTTTATAACTTTACATATATCCACACAATTGTATGTGATCTTTGCATTTAACTATATATTTTGGATTAATATCACAAATTAATTTACATAATATTAGCTTACTAATTTATATAATATTTACCTTGAATTTTTTTCACATTCTTACTGTTTCTCTAGATTGAACTGTTAAAAATTATGAACATGAATACGACGAGTTTGAAAAAGAAATCCATGAGTTAAATATCCATGAGTTAAAGGTTTCTTGTTAGATTTACATCTACACCCAAACGCATAGGTATTTATAGTTGTGAATGATGTTCAATCTATGTTTTTCCCATTTTCAATTTTCTTTATAGTCACAGAGATAGATAAAAAAAATTCACTTTTTCCATATTGGTCCATGGGAGATTTTATTGTTAATACACTTGTATTTTCTTTTAGACAGATATTAATTAAATAATTTAGTTTTTCTCAAAAAAAAAATCATTTTATAGTAAAATATTTATTTATTTAATAAATGTTTATGCATATAATACATATTTTATCCCTTTTCTAGCTATTTTACTTTCATAATAAAAATATACTAACTTACATATATTTCTACTATAATAAATTTAATGTATAACTTAATTTTCTTAATGTGTATGTTCTTGTTGACATAAAAACTGCTATCTCTTATTAGTCCACTTTACTTTGTTTGATAACAGAGATTTTTGTATAAGGGATTTCAAAGACACATTCCATATTTTGTATAAATTACTGATTTAAATATTTTTGATATTTACTTTTGATTTACTTTTAGTTTACTTTAATTTTCATGAACAATTTATATATAATATTTGCCTCTGTATAGTCTCTACTCTCTATATTAGGAACACACTACACATTTTTAATTAGGAACACATTTTTTCTTGCAAGAAAATGAACTCTTCTCTTCACTTTTACTTCACTTGGATGTAATTAGAAACTAAAAATTCCTAGCACACTCGAGTATATAAATGGACTCATTTGCTTGAAAAACTGTAAACAAAAAAACGAAATGGTTTTAACAAAATTGCCAAAGCTAAACACTAATTTCTTAACTATAATGCTGGTGTTTGTAGGTATCTCTGTGATGGTTCTGCTCGTTTTAGGGTTCTACTTGTTCCGGAAACGTTTCTGTGGGACTAAGAGCAACATTATCTCACAAGTTCTTAAAAGAAAGTTCTTAACTTCAATTATCACTATTATAATGTAATGTAAGCAAATAATTAAATTTTAGTTAAAATTAAATAATTAAACTAACTAGACATGATATTGCCAAGTGGAGGACAAGGTTCTTGTGAGCTTGATATCTTTTCTCTTAACTTTTGTAAAAAAAAAATAATCTTAAATCATTACATTACATGCTCATCAAAACCCACCATTAGAGAAAATCTAAGGTGGACCAGTTTCAGCACTGTGGATTGAAATGGCCAACCATCAATGTTATATTGTTCCGGCAATGGCGTTGCAACTCGTCATAAAATATTTCGTTATTTGTAGCCTACTGGATTTTTATATTATTATCTGGTCATTATTTTGTTCATAAAATAACTAATGACGATTCTCAATAAATTTAACTAGTTTTAATTTTGTAATACATGTCAAAATCCCATGAATTAGAACTTGGTTTTCCAACACATCATATCATGATTAATTGATTTTTACAACAAGTCAACTTCGAGGCCGAATTATATATACTGTTGATATTAAAATATATGACATGTGGTAGATAAGAAGATACAGTTCTGTAACAAATAGACATCCCTACGATTAGCTCTCAACCTTTGTCCTAACTCCTAAACCTCTTTCTGTTTTACTTTAAATAACAAAATTACAGACAAGCTTTGGTCCTAAAGTTCCTCCCCATCAACAAAACCTATAACCCTTTGAACCCAAAGGCCAAAAACATTCTATTCATAGCCATTCACAACCAAAACACCTTATCTTTCCTTGCTAATCAAGAAACACAAACCAGAGGAAGAAAAACAAGAGAAAGAAAAGCACACACAAAGAACACAACCTTTGTATTTCTCCTTCCTCTCCCCACCCTTTAATGCAACAATGGGGAATTGTTGCTCCGGACGGGAAGATAACGCAGATGGACACACACAAGAGAAGGGCCTAACCGATGCTGATCCAACCGCTGAACCTCCTGTAGCACAATCCAAACACGCCCCTCCTTCACCACCTCCCGCAACGAAACAAGGCCCTATTGGACCTGTCTTAGGCCGACCTATGGAAGATGTAAAAGCCTCGTATTCTCTAGGCAAAGAGCTAGGACGAGGACAGTTTGGTGTCACCCACCTCTGCACGCAGAAGGCCACAGGCCAGCAGTTCGCTTGCAAGACCATCGCCAAAAGGAAGCTCGTGAACAAAGAAGACATTGAGGATGTAAGAAGGGAAGTGCAGATAATGCATCACATGACTGGTCAGCCAAACATTGTGGAGCTGAAAGGAGCTTATGAGGATAAGCATTCTGTGCATTTGGTCATGGAGCTTTGCGCTGGTGGAGAGTTGTTCGACAGGATTATTGCTAAAGGACATTACTCTGAGAGAGCAGCTGCTTCTTTGTTGAGAACAATTGTTCAGATTATTCATACTTGCCATTCAATGGGGGTTATCCACAGAGACTTGAAGCCTGAGAATTTTCTGTTGCTGAGCAAAGATGAGAACTCTCCTCTCAAGGCCACTGACTTTGGTCTCTCTGTTTTCTACAAGCCAGGAGAGGTGTTTAAGGACATTGTGGGTAGTGCTTATTACATTGCACCAGAGGTTTTGAAAAGGAAGTATGGACCAGAAGCTGATATTTGGAGTATTGGTGTTATGTTGTATATCCTCTTATGTGGTGTTCCACCCTTCTGGGCTGGTAAAGATGATTATAAACATATCTAGAGAGGTTTTATTTTCTTTATATATATTCATGTGTTGTGGTTACCTGATGATCATAGAGTCGGAGAATGGAATATTCAACGCCATCTTGAAGGGACATGTTGATTTCTCAAGTGATCCATGGCCATCCATCTCACCTCAGGCAAAGGATCTTGTCAAGAAGATGCTCAACTCTGATCCCAAGCAAAGACTAACTGCTGCTCAAGTTCTCAGTAAGCATCTCACCAATAACTCAAAAAGCATAACAGTCTCTCTCTCTCCATACCAAGTAATGTTTTCTCTCTTTATTTTTTTGTGAAGACCATCCATGGATCAAGGAAGATGGAGAAGCACCAGATGTTCCTCTTGACAATGCAGTGATGTCCAGGCTCAAGCAATTCAAAGCAATGAACAATTTCAAGAAAGTTGCATTACGGGTGATAGCAGGTTGCTTATCAGAGGAAGAGATCATGGGGTTGAAGGAGATGTTTGAAGGTATGGACACTGACAGCAGTGGAACAATAACACTCGAGGAGCTGAGACAGGGACTAGCTAAGCAAGGTACAAGGTTGTCAGAATACGAAGTTCAGCAGTTAATGGAAGCTGTAAGTCCTTTTTGCGTGCTAACTACAGTTTTAGCCTTTGGTCATAAGCTGAGCAACAAGGAAGAGACTCACCACTGATTTTCTATTTTCTAGGCTGATGCTGACGGTAATGGAACAATAGACTATGAAGAGTTTATAGCAGCCACAATGCATATCAATAAACTTGACAGAGAAGAACATCTCTACTCCGCTTTCCAACACTTTGACAAAGACAACAGTGGGTAAGTACTCAATACTTTTGTTACATAACTGATCCTTGAAGACTTCAAACACCTCAAATAATGCTTGCTGTTCCCAGGTATATCACTATGGAAGAGCTGGAGCAAGCCCTCCGGGAGTTTGGCATGAGTGATGGCAGAGACATTAAAGAGATAATCTCAGAGGTTGATGGAGACAATGTAAGAAACAACTGTTCCCTTTTGAAATTGAAACAGAGCAACTAACAGTCTCATCATTAATAATAAACAAAATTTTCTGATGCAGGATGGTCGGATAAACTATGATGAATTTGTAGCAATGATGAGAAAAGGAAACCCGGATCCGATCCCAAAGAAACGGCGTGAGCTTTCATTTAAATGACACCAACTGTTGAAGTAGAGGAAGACAGAAGATAGAAAGAGAGCAGAAGGCACATCAAAAAGTTGCTAATCATTGAACTGGAGGAGATCTTTAAGGGTGGAGAGAAGGGTGAAGGTTAAAAAAAAAATCATTTATTGGTGTGATATGGGGAGGTGTTTGATTCTATGTACATTTTCTTATCTGGTTGTTTACTACTACTGCTGCTTAAAAGTGCCCATGGGTTCCTCAATGTACTTCAAACTTCTTTTTCAATTCTCTTGTATGTGTTAGTGATATTTGTTCTTACTTCCTAGCAAAACCACTTGAAAACCAGTCCTTACAAGATACAAAGCTAAACACAACGGCACTTGAAACCAGTCCTGAAAAGATCAACAATGGCAAATGCAGTTTAACCCCAAAACCAAATCTACTTAGACCTTGGTGGCAAAATAGGTGTTGCAGCAACATCTAAGTAAATTGATATGACTCTCAGTTCTCTTGTATGTCTCAATGATATTTGTTCTTACTTCCTTCCTACAAAGCTAAAACACAAGATCTACAGTGTCCAACACAGAACCAAATCGACTCAAAATAGCCTTGAGAAATGTGTTGCAGCAAAATCTAAGTAAATTGATATGACAAAAACAGTGTTGTTATCCAAAGATTATTCATCAAAGCTACAAACTTTAGTAACAGCAATAGCTATTTGAAGCCAGAAAGAGTTTCTTTTTCATTGATTTGTCGATATAAACCAAACAAGTTCAACATACAAACCAACTCCACCAAACACAATACAGATACGAAACAAAAGTCCAAAACTTTCCCCCAATTTAAAACCCTAAATCGAAAATCAAAACGACACACCATGTTCACTTATCTTTGGTAGAGACACCATACTTCTCCTGCAACTTGGCAACATCCTCCTCGTTCTTCTTCTGATCGAACTTCTTGCTCATCTTCGCGTGCTGGTAGTATAACACGATCAGGTACCGATTCGCGACGTTGAAACCCGATAGATGGTCCACTGCGTTCTTGGCGTCGTAGATGTCCTCGTAGACGACAAAGGCAGTTCCTTTCGTGTCCTTGTTGCATCCGATGCGGATCTGTCGAATCGCGCCGTACTTGCCGAAGATGTCGTACATCTCCTCGCTCGTTATGTTGAAGGGGAGGTTACGGACGTAGAGCACGCGGTTCACCTCGGGAGGGAGCCTGGTGTTCTGCTTGCGGAGACTGATTGACGTCATACCTTCTCCTCCTCCTTGTCGCCGGAGATTTGTTATCACCGTCGCTGAAGAACATCAGTGAGGAAGACTCTATATAAGGGGATGGAAGAAAGGGTAAAACCGTCTTTCTAAACCCAATGGGCTTAACAATTATAAGCTTAATAGTAAAGGCCCATTGACTTCTGTTCATATCCGGTATGAGTCCTAACCAAAACGAGTTAATTCAATAAAACCGGTTAAATCCGGTTCGCGTTTCTGTTTCCCGCATGAACCTTTCGGTTTGATGTTAAGACAAAAAAAGGTTAAGAAGTTTCTCCTGGATTCATCTTCTTCACTCCTTCCCAGTCGCTTTGAAGATTTGATGAGCTCTACGTCTTCTTCCTTTCAGGTAACCAGTTTTCTCTCAATGATAGTGTTCGATTTCTAGTTAAGGTTGGCCTTTAGTTTGGTCTCGTTCTCTTACAACAACTTGCTTCAATTCAATCATATTAAATTTCATTTCTCCTCGTCATATATGGATTAATGCTTATTTGGGGGGGTATAAAGACTTATACTTTCGTGTTTTTGTGAAGCTGACCATTTAGCTTATAATTCATTAACTTCTCCTGGAGATTACTAAGCTTGCTACTTCGAGCCAAGTTAAACTCTTTACCGGTGGTTCTTCCATTTTGACCAATTTTTACTGAATCTGCTGTTAATAATTTTATGACAGATGGGTGAGCTTGTAGCTGACAGGCATGTACGTTACATTCTAATGGCAGAGAAGGTACTGGAAACTGTGTCACTCTCATTCTCGCTGTTTTATGTCATTGTGATTATCTGTTACTTATTATTTCTCGGGGTTATATGTGCATGTTTAGAAGAAAGAGAGTTTTGAATCTGTGGTGATGGATCATTTAAGGATGAATGGTGCATACTGGGGACTCACCACTCTAGCCTTACTCGACAAGCTTGGCTCTGTTTCTGTAGATGAAGTGGTTTCATGGCTCATGACGTGCCAGCACGAATCTGGTGCGTACCAGAGCGTTATTATATTTCCTTACCAAAGTGGATTGCAGATCAGCTATTTTTTACTTACCGATAGAATAATAAGGATACATGGGGTTATGCACTGAAAGAAGGTGTCTTGGAAACTCATAAGATAGCAATCATTGGCTTTCATTTCTATATAATCTAGCAAAAAAGATCTATGGAGACCATTAGACTTGCTATAGGCTATCAATTTTTTTTTTTTATTGCTTATGGGGCTTTCTGAGCAGGTGGATTTGCTGGAAACACTGGACATGATCCACATGTTTTATACACACTGAGTGCTGTACAAATCTTGGCTCTCTTTGACAAACTAGACATTCTTGACGTTGGAAAAGTATCAAGCTGTATCCTTTTACCACTTGGCTTCTTTACTCACGTTGTAACTTTCATATTATGATGCAATGAAAAATGCTCTGCAACGTTGCTTATGGTAGATATTATTATGGTTTCCTATATACGGAATCAGATGTTGCTGGTTTGCAGAATGAAGATGGATCTTTCTCAGGAGATATGTGGGGAGAAGTAGATACGAGGTACACTTCCTGGCCATGTAGTCCGAAAAACATCTATATGTTTCCTGTTGTTTATTTCACTATGTTGAAACTTTAACTGCAAGACTGTTTATGTAGGTTTTCGTACATCTCTATATGCTGTCTGTCAATATTGAAATGTCTTGACAAAATCAATGTGAAGAAGGCTGTTGATTACATCGTTAGCTGCAAAAATCTTGATGGTGGTTTCGGGTGTACACCTGGAGCAGAATCACACGCAGGACAAAGTATGAGTATTGGAAAGTTTAATGGTAGCAGGAGTTTTATTGTTTTTTTTGTTTCTTCTGTTCCTTGCAGTTTTCTGCTGCGTGGGTGCTCTTGCTATCACCGGGAGTCTTCACCATGTCGACAAGGACCTGCTTGGCTGGTGGTTATGTGAAAGACAAGTCAAGTCTGGGGGTTTAAATGGACGACCAGAGAAACTACCTGATGTAGGCTTTAAGCTTCTTTTCGATAAGAAACATTTGTATACTTTCCTTAGTTCTTAACACACTTTCGAGTGTTCTTACTGTCAGGTTTGCTATTCTTGGTGGGTGTTATCGAGCCTAATCATGATAGATAGAGTTCACTGGATCGACAAAGCAAAGCTTGTCAAGTTCATCTTGGACTGTCAGGTTTGCTCTCCAACATATCTAGGATTGCTAATCTGCTGTAAAGCTCTCATCTTTACTGATTTTATTAGGATTTGGAGAATGGAGGCATCTCAGACAGACCTGACGATGCTGTTGATATCTTCCACACTTACTTTGGAGTTGCTGGTAATTACTAACTTAGTTATGTCTCTCTAAGCTCATCTTTGTTGAATCAAATCTCATTTGATCAAAAATTTGGTGCAGGGCTTTCCCTTCTCGAGTACCCTGGAGTCAAAGCAATTGATCCAGCCTACGCTTTGCCTGTTGATGTCATCAACCGGATCATCCTCAACAAATGAAGGCAGATAATTGCACTCATATAACATTAATATGGTCAGTATGAGGCAAGCCTTTGGTCCCCTTGTTCTTGTTTTAGATCAAAGCTTGAGGGATGAACATCCTTGTAAGTTGTAACTAATTTGTGACACATATGCGTTCCTTTATCAAATCCAGGGAACTCGGTTCTTAATCACTGTTTCCTTGAAATATTTCTTGTGTGTTCGTATGATTCTAAATATGACGTCCTCATTTCTGATTATTTATCTTCATATATAAGTTTATTATCATTATGCATTTTCTTGAATCTCATATTTCTAGGATTCCTCTCTTGCTACTTTCTCTTCTAGGGCCTCCTCTATTACTGTCTGTTTTGTAATTTTCTGTGAGACAATATCATGGAAGTTGGTATACGGAGAGAGAGAGCAACAGTCGATCCACGTTTTTTTGCTCGTAATTTCAACTTTCTAGTCAGTGTAATACTTTATAGTTTCTTCCTCCACATAGGTCTCTGTAATACTGATCCTCTTTCCATCATACTCACTAATGGATTCTTCTTTGTTCCTCACCACTGTTGCTACTGCAATAGGGCTCTTAACTCATTTGGGTGTTTTCCTAACCACTGTTGCTGCTGCAATGGTTCTCTTAACTCTTTTGAGTGTTTTCCTCACCACCGTTGCTGCTGCAATAGGGGTCTTAACTATTTTGAGAAAACTTAGATTCCATCAAGAAGATAACAGAGAAGAGGATTCTTCTTCTTCTTCACCTTCATCTTCTTTGTCTCCTTCAACAGTTCCTCAACCTTCTTCTTCTGACATCTGGACGCATGATGTCTTTCCTAGTTTCCGTGGAGAAGATGTCCGCAGAACCTTTCTTAGTCACATTCAGATGGAGTTTGAAAGAAAAGGAATCACTCCATTCATTGATAATGAAATCAGAAGAGGAGAATCTATCGGTCCCGAGCTGCTCAAGGCGATTAGAGGATCTAAGATAGCAATTATCTTGCTCTCTAGGAACTATGCTTCCTCAAAATGGTGTCTTGATGAACTGGTGGAGATTATCAAGTGCAGAGAAGAGTTGGGTCAAACTGTAATGACTGTTTTCTATGAAGTGGATCCATCTGATGTGAAAAAGCTAGCAGGAGATTTTGGGAGTGTCTTTAGAAAAACTTGTGCTGGTAAAGCAAAGGAATGCATTGAGACATGGAGACAAGCTTTGGAAAAAGTGGCTACAATCGCTGGCTATGATTCAAGAATATGGTTAGTTCTTATTTTATTCTTACTTGGTCTATATACGTTTTGTAAAGATTATACATCCCACAAATTTATATTTCTTTATGAAATGTGAATATGATTATTTAATGGATGCATTGAACTCTCTCATTGTTAGGGATAATGAAGCTGCCATGATCGAGAAAATCGCCACTGATATTTCCAACATGCTGAATAATTTCACATTATCAAATGATTTCGACGGGTTAGTTGGGATGGGAGCTCATTTGAAAAATATGGAACCATTGTTATGCCTAGACTCGGATGAGGTGAGGATGATTGGGATTCGGGGTCCTCCTGGGATTGGGAAGACCACAATCGCTAGAGTCGCATACAACCGATTCTCCAACAGATTTCAGCTTAGTGTCTTTATGGATGATCTTAAAGCAAACTCTTCAAGACTGTGTTCCGATGACTACAGCGCAAAGTTGCAACTACAACAGCAGTTTATGTCTCGGATAACCAACCATAAGGATATGGTGGTTTCTCATTTGGGAGTTGTCGCGGATAGGTTGAAGAACAAGAAAGTTCTTGTTGTTCTTGATGGCGTGGACCAGTCAATACAACTAGATGCGATGGCAAAAGAGGCTCGCTGGTTTGGTCCCGGGAGTCGGATCATAATCACGACACAAGATAAGAGAATTTTGAGAGCATATGGTGTTAAACACATTTACAAGGTGGATTTTCCAACAAGTGTTGAGGCTCTCCAAATCCTTTGTACGTATTGTTTTGGTCAAAATTCCCCTAAAGATGGTTTTGAAGAGCTTGCTCTGGAAGTTACAAAACTTGCTGGTGAACTTCCTCTGGGGCTAAGGGTGATGGGTTCCTACTTTCGGGCAATGTCCAAGCAAGAGTGGACTAATTCGCTTCCAAGATTAAGGTCTAGCCTTGATGCTGATATTCGAAGCATTTTGAAGTTCAGCTATGATGCTTTAGATGATGAAGATAAAGATTTATTTCTTCATATAGCCTGCTTCTTCAACTCTGAATGGGTTTACAAAGTGGAAGAGTATCTTGCAAAGAAATTTCTGGGAGTGAGGCAAAGACTTAACGTCTTAGCTGAGAAATCTCTCATATCTATTGACAACTGGCGAGTTATAAGGATGCATAGTTTGCTAGAAAAACTGGGTAGAGAAATTGTTTGTAAACAATCTATTAATGAGCCTGGACAGCGCCGGTTTCTGTACGACAAAAGAGAGATTTGTGAAGTACTGTCTGGTGATGCAACTGTAAGTGTCTTTCATTGCATTTCTCCCTGGAAATTTTAGTTTGTTTGATAACTGACAAACTCTAGTTTCTTGTTTGTTCCTTTATTTCAGGGTAGTAAAAGTGTCATAGGCATAAAATTAGAGTACGGCAGAGAGGGGGGAGAAATAGATATAAGTGAGAAAGCCTTTGAAGGAATGTCAAATCTCCAATTCTTAAAAGTCTATGGTTATCCCGATTCACTGCAACTAACTGGAGGTCTGAGCTATATATCTCATAAACTTCGATTACTACACTGGAAGTATTTTCCAGTGACATGCTTTCCTTGCACTGAAAACTTGGAGTTCCTTGTCGAACTAATCATACCTCACAGCAAGCTTGAGAAGTTGTGGGGAGGAATTAAAGTAAGTTTTTTTATATATATATTTATTTCAGTTTGGTTTCAAATCTAGTATTTGTACATTTTTGAGTTAGAAAAAAACTGGTCTTGTCACACCCGTTTATGAAGGACCTGACTGTTTCACTAGATTATGAGAGTTTTGTTTGTTTAGATTTTAAAAATTACAAATTTTCTAGATGGATTATGTGGATGAGTTTTATAAATTTAAGCTTAATTTTTAAAATCAGCTAGCTGAACTAAATTGAATTATCTCGATGGAAATTGTTTTATCAAAATTATACTCCTGATATAATTCACAAATTACAAACCTAAACCTAATATCATTTTATCACTCTTGAAAAAAATGACAAAATCACAAAAATACATCCTTAAAAACTTGTTTTATGTCAAAACCGCCAAAACATATTTTCCGTCAATATCGCAAAAACACATTTTCCGCCAAAACTACAAAACGCATATTCCTGCCAAAAATGCTAAAAACACAAAACCATATTTTCCCACCAAAAACACACAAACGCATTTTTCCGCCAAAGCTGCAAAACACATTTTCCTGCAGAAATCACAAAAACGCATTTTCCGATCAAAAACATAAAAACGGATTTTCCCACTAAAAACACAACGTTTTTTCCGTCAAAAACATAAACGCATTTTCCCACCAAAAAACATAAAATGCATTTTGGCGCTTAAAACGCATTTTACCACAAAAGACGCATTTTTAACCAAAAACACTTTTTCTACCAAAAACGCAAAAACTGCTTTGCTGCCAAAAGCAAAAACACATTTCCTACTAAAAACGTAAAAAATATATATTTTTCGCCAAAACTGAAAACACAGTTTCCCGCCAAAAACCACAAAATGATTTTTCTGCCAAAAACATAAAAATGCATTTTCTCGTCAAAACCGTAAACATTCATTGTTCCGCCTAAACGTAAAAACGCATTTTCCCGCCAAATCTGGAAAAAAACATTTTTTCCTACCAAAAATGTATAAACAAAAATCAGTATTTTTTCCGCCAAATCACAAAATACACATTTTCATGTTAAAATCGGAAAATTAAATTTCTTTCCAAAATCGTGAATATGTTTTTTTTTGTTAAAACTTTAACATTATATTTTCCGTCAAAACCATATTTTAAAATAATTATATTTTAAACTAGATAATAAAAGTTAATATAGTTAAAATTAATATCAAATATATGATTAAATCAAAACAAGTATGTTTTAGTAATTTGTTTACTAAATTCATCCGGGTAAAAATGAAAGAAAAAAAAACAATACATAAGTTTATTTAAATGACTCATCTAGATGAACCATCTGGAAAGACAAATAAACAGTCTTGTATAATCTGGATGGATCATATAAATATAATAATTAGATAGAGATGAGAGATGGTGAAATAAACAGCTTCAAAGTTTGTTTTTCTTTTGTTTAAAAGTTATCATTACTAAAGTGTATAGAACAACAATGTTTTTTTTGTAATTTGTCTGTACAGTCGCTTCGAAGTCTCAAGTGGATGGATTTGAGTGATTCTGTAAACTTGAAGGAGCTTCCTGATCTCTCAACTGCCACTAACCTTGAGAAATTGAATCTGAATGATTGCTATAGCCTAGTTGAGCTCCCTTCCTTGCCTGGAAATAGTATGGAGGAATTAGATATGGTTGGATGCTCAAGTCTTGTGGAGTTTCCCTCCTTTACTGGGAATGCAGTTAATCTCCGAGAATTGAATCTTCGTGGTTGCTCGAGTCTAATCAAACTCCCTTCTCTGAGTGGAAATAGTCTGGAGAAACTAGAAATCAGTGGATGCACAAGTCTTGTGGAGTTTCCCTCCTTTATTGGGAATGCAGTTAATCTCCGAGAATTGGATCTTCGTAGTTTTTCAAAGATGTTGGAGCTCCCTTCCTATATTGGGAATGCCACCAACTTGGAGAAGTTGGATCTTAGTAATTGCGTGAATCTGGTGGAACTTCCTCTCTCTCTTGGAAACCTTCAGAAGTTGCAGAGACTGATACTAAAAGGATGCAGTAAGCTAGAGGTGCTTCCCACAAACATCATCTTGGAATCTTTGAAGAAACTTGATCTCGCTGGATGCTCAAGTCTTGATCTCGCTGGATGCTCCATTATTGGAAATGCTGTCAATCTCCGAGAATTGGATATAAGTAGTCTACCACAATTGTTGGAGCTCCCTTCCTTTATTGGGAAGGCCACCAACTTGGAGAAGTTGGACCTTAGATTTTGTTCAAACCTGGTGGAACTTCCTCTCTCTCTTGGAAACCTTCGGAAGCTGCAGCGGCTGATATTAAAAGGCTGCAGTAAGCTAGAGGTTCTTCCCGCCAACATCAACTTGGAATCTTTGAATGTACTTAATCTTTGTGATTGCTCCATGTTGACACGTTTTCCCCAGATCTCCACGAACATTAGATCTCTCTACCTCTTAGGAACTGCAATAGAACAAGTGCCCCCCTCGATCATGGCATGGCCTCGTCTTGAAGAGTTGAAGATGTCGTACTTTGAAAACCTAAAGGACTTCCCTCATGCTCTCGAAAGAATCACACAACTATGGTTGACCGACACAGAGATACAAGAGGTTCCTCCGTGGGTCAAGAAAATGTCTAGTCTGAATAGGTTCGTGCTCATGGGATGCCGAAAGTTGGTATCAGTCCCACCGATTTCAGATTCCATCAGTTACATAGATGCAAATGACTGTGAGTCCCTGGAGATACTAGAGTGCTCCTTTCACAATCCAAAAGTTCGGCTCAACTTCGCCAACTGCTTCAAACTGAATCAAGAGGCGAGAGACCTCATCATCCAGACAAATAGTAGTTCTGCAGTCTTACCAGGTGGACAAGTGCCTGCATACTTCACTCACCGAGCTACTGGTGGAGGTCCATTGACTATCAAGTTGAATGAAAAGCCTCTTCCAAAATCCATGAGATTTAAAGCTTGCATCCTGCTTCTTAATAAAGGTGATCATGACGACGCTTGTTATGAAGAGAACTCGACGGAAGTGTTTTGTCAGTATAATGATAGCATGCATATGCTACATCCGGCTTTAGCAGAGCATCTGTACACATTTCAAATCGAAGCGGAGGTTACATCCAGCGAGCTTTTGTTTGAGTTCAAGCTGAAAACGGATGACGTTTGGAAGATAGGAGAATGCGGGCTAGTCCAACACTAGGAGGTGCCTTGATATTAATGAGTCTCTCTGTTTTTTTGTTCTCTACTGTATTCCTATAGTTATTTTTTTTTTTCTTTTTGAAAAGTTGATGGGTATTATGAAATGAAATACGAGTCATTTTTCCTCAACTAAATGTATGTATCTGAAACTCAAATATACGTGAGGAGATATCAGTGTGCCGCGTAACGCATGTGTTGACGCGAGCCATTATGCAGAGCCTTTGGTGTTTGTTTGTTTCTACTGAGTCTGTTACTTGTTAATGTCATGTTGCAGTTTCTTAGAGCAATGTGCACACTTTCGTCAACTCAGATCTAAAGCCTTTTGTCGGTGTGAACGTAATTCAATGTCTACCCTATCAGAGATCAAATAAAAAGAAAAAGGTTTGTTTCCTCTGTCATTCTCTTCTCTTCACTCATTAGCGTATATATATATGTATATCTTCCATCAAAGTATCCTTTCAGGTAATCAGTTTTCTCTCAGTGTTGTTTTTCGATTTCTAGTTAGTTTTGGCCTTTGCATTCGTCTCGTTTTGGTTATCTGAAGTTCGAGATATGGAGGTTTGAAAGAGAGGAACTTTGTGCTTCTTGATCTCTCAGTCTCGTACTACGACTTGCTTCAGTTCAATCATTATTAACTTTCAGTTCTCCTCGTCATATATGGATTATGCTTATTTGGGGTATAAAGACTTTATACTTTCGTGTTTTGTAGTTCATTAGCTTCTCAATTATAAATGTTTACTGATACTCCTGGAGATTACTAAGCTTGCTGCATTGAGTGAAGTTAACAATCTTTTATGGTGGTTGTTCCGTTTGTGCCAAGTTACACTCTTTTATTTATGGTGATTATTCCATTAGTGCCAAGTTTAGTGAATCTGCTGTGATTCTATTATGGCAGATGGGCGAGCTTGTAGCTGACAAACATGTACGTTACATTCTCATGGCAGAGAATGTACTAGAAACCATTTCTCTTCCCTTTCCTCACTCTTTCTGTTTTATGTCACTTTTGATTGATCTCGAAATTATATGTGCATGTTAGGAGAAAGAGATGTTTTATGTACATCTAGAAATGAAAGTTTCATGGTAGCAGAACGTTTAATGTTTTTTTTTTGTTTAATCTGTTCCTTACAATTTTCTGTTGCGTGGGTGCTCTAGCTATCACCAGCAGTCTCCACCATGTTGATAAGGACTTGCTTGGCCGGTGGTTATGTGAAAGACAAGTCAAGTCTGGGGGGTTTTAAATGGACGACCAGAGAAACTACCTGATGTAGGCGTTAAGCTTTTCTCTGATGATAAACCTTTGCATACTTTCCTTAGTTCTTAACACACTTTTGATTGTTCTTATTATTGCCAAGGTTTGCTATTCTTGGTGGGTCTTATCAAGCCTAATCATGATAGATAGAGCTCATTGGATCGACAAAGCAAAGCTTGTCAAGTTCATCTTGGACTGTCAGGTTTGTCTCCAACATTTCAAGGAAAGTCGTGGTGTTGCTAATTTGCTTTAAAGCTCTCATCTTTCCTGATTTGATTAGGATACGGAGAACGGAGGCATCTCAGACAGACCTGACGATGCTGTTGATATTTTTCCACACCTACTTTGGAGTTGCAGGTAATTACTAACTTAGTTTTGTCTCTTTAAGCTCATCTTGGTTCAAATTAAGTCTCATTTCATCAAAAATTTGGTGCAGGGCATTCCCTTTTTGAGTACCCTGGAGTCAAAGCAATTGATCCAGCCTACGCTTTGCCTGTTTGATGTCATCAACCGGATCATCCTCAACAAATGAAGGCAGATAATTGCACTGATAGAACACTAATACGGTCAGTATGAAGGCAGATATATCCTCGATCACTTTGTCCATATCAGAAACAGTAGAGTATAACGGATTTGGCTTTTCTTTGCTAGCTTCAACAGCAGCTTCTGCAAGTTCTAGTTGAAGATCTGAGTCCCTCAAGTGTTTCTCAAGCGATGCTAACTTCTCCAGAGGGAAATCTTTTTGCTCTGAAACTCTCCAACTCGTATTGAAGGCTCCTTTTGTTGCCTTGGTCTAGTGTTTTTGTATTTGGATTCTGTTTCCTCAGCCCTTGCTTCAGTCTTTGGCTAATTTATCATTCAGTTCCTCGTTGATACGTTCAAGATCTGTTATCTGAGTAGCAGAAGTATCATTCAGTTGTTCCTAAAGAGAGCAAACTTTTTCAGTTAATGTGGAATTTTCAGTGTTCCAAAATCATTTTTTCCTCAGCTTTTTTTCAGTCTCTTTTAATCCTTCTGTTTGAGCCACAAGAAAGTTATGAAGTCTTGCATTGCTGCTATCAAGCTTATGCAAGGCTCATTCCTTAGCTTCTCTAAACGTTCATTGGAACAAGGATAAAGAATAACAAGGATTCATATAGGCTTCTAGGTTCTGTAAGGAGAGGTTATATAGGTTCATCATATATATAACAAGGATTCATTCCGAAAGAATAGCAGAGTAGAGGAGAAAAGCAAGACAATATGGGATTAATTCGAAGATATAAGAGTAGAGGATGGAGTTCCAGAGACGCGAGCTCCCTAATCTGTTCCCTGAAATGACTCTCAACTAGATTTCTTCCCGGTAAGGAGCTAAGATAAGCTTGAGATTTAATTCGAAAATGTATGTAGTTACTTCAATGGTTCTTTGAGTAAGCTCATTCACTGTGATCTATATGGATTCTTGGTTCTTGTTATGTTTACGGTTTTGCTGTTCAACTGGTGGAGTAGATGAGAATGCAAAGTTTTTTTTCTGTATTTTTTGTGTGTGTTTAACAAGTTTTGGTTTGTTTTTGAGTGCATGCAGATTCTGAAGGACACAACAGGAAACAAGAGAGGAGATAGTGGTTCTAACGCCGAGGCAAGACTTTGATCCAAGCTCGAGGGATGAACATATTCCTTGTAAGTTGTAACTAATTTGTGACACATTTGCGTTCCTTTATCAAATACAGGGAACACAGTTCTTAATCACTGCTTCCTTGAAACATTTCTTGTGTGTTCGTATGATTCTAAATATGACTTCCCGATTTCTGATTATTTATCTTCATACCTAAGTTTATTATCATTATTTACTAAGCTTCCTCTCTTGCCACTTGTTCTTGTAGGGCCTCCTCTATTACTGTCGGTTTTGTAATTTTCTGTGAGGAAATATCAAGGAATTAGGTATACGGAGAGAAAGCAACAGTGGATCCACGTTTTTTGCTCGTAATTTCAACTTTATAGTCAATGGAGTCAACGTTCTGTGTTCAATGTTTACAAACCTTCTTTATAGTTTCTTCTTTCTTCCTTACCACTATTGCTGCTAGGGCTGGACATTTTATTCGTTATATTTGATTTGATTCGTTATTCGTTTCGATTCGATCCGAAAAATTCGGATATCCATAAGTCTTCGAAGCAAAGCAAATATTAAAAATCACTATCCGTTAAAAACGAAGCAAATCACAAATACCAAAAAATTAGAGACGAATATCCAATCCGCTCCGGCTTTTATATAAATAGTTATATATCTATAGTTAAATAGAGTTTTAATGTATAATCTTATATAATTTTATTTATAAAATTACTTATAAAATTATAATATGAAGAAAAGAATTATAAGATCTCTATAAAAAACTACAATTATTCTTAAAACATTTAATTTATAAGATTTTTATGAATTTTTAATAATTTATAAATAAACAGTTTCATTAATGTTTTACTTTATCTTTTATAAGAACAAATTTGTATAATATTTTCAGATTTACTTGTATTAAACATAGTGGAAAAGGTATCCGTAAATATCCGTGAATATTCGCAAATATCCGTGAATATTCGCAAATATCCGTGAATATTCGCAAATATCCATAAATTTTCCGGATATCTGTAAAACCGAATATTCGTATTTTTCCGAAGCAAATCAAATCGAAAAATCAGATATTCGTGAAGTCTGAAGCAAATCACAAATACTGAAAAATACGATAATATTTGATCCGTGCACACCCCTAATTGCTGCTTTAATAGGCTCTTAACTCTTTTGAGATCATTAGGACCTCCTCATGTTTACTAAATTTCCTCTCTTGCAACTTGCTCTTGTAGGACCTCCTCTATTATTGTCCTTCTTGTAATTTTCTGTGAGGAAATATCGAGGAAACAGGTAACCAGGGGGAGGAAATATCCTACTTCACGTGGTTGTGTACTTTTCTTGTGGTATACAGAGGTTCTTGTAGGTCCTCCTCTATTATTGCTACTAGTATAGTCTTCGACATTCTGTGTTCAATGTATACACGGCATCATAATAATTTCTTCCTCCACATAGCTCCCTTCAAAGCTCTCTAATACTGATCATCCTCTTTCCATCATACTCACTAATGGATTCTTCTTTTTTCCTCACCACTGTTGCTACTGCAATAGGGCTCGTAACTCTTCTGAGGAAACTCAGATTCCATAAAGAAGATAACAGAGAAAATGATTCTTCCACTTCTTTTTCTTCTTCACCTTCATCTTCTTTGTCTCCTGTTTCAGATCCTCCACCTTCTTCTTCTCGCATATGGACGCAAGATGTCTTTCCTAGCTTCCGCGGGGAAGATGTCCGCAGAAACTTTCTTAGTCACATTCAGATAGAGTTTCAAAGAAAAGGAATCACTCCATTCATTGATAATGAAATCAAAAGAGGAGAATCTATCGGTCCTGAGCTCATCAAGGCCATAAGAGGATCTAAGATAGCAATTATCTTGCTCTCTAGGAACTATGCCTCCTCAAAATGGTGTCTTGATGAACTGGTTGAGATTATGAAGTGCAGGGAAGAGTTGGGTCAAACTGTAATGGCTGTTTTCTACGAAGTGGATCCATCTGATGTGAAAAAGCTAACCGGATATTTTGGGAAAGTCTTTAGAAAAACTTGTGCTGGTAAAACAAAGGAACGCATTGGGAGATGGAGACAAGCTTTGGCAAAAGTGGCCACAGTAGCTGGTTATCATTCAAACAACTGGTTAGTTCTTTTTTATTCCCACTTCCTCTATACATTTGTTATAACAATAGATTCATATTTCTTTATGATTGTGCATGATTATCAATGGATGCATTGAACTCTCCAATTGCTAGGGACAATGATGCTGCCATGATCAACAAAATCGCCAGTGATATTTCGAACCTGCTGAATAATTTCACACCCTCAAATGATTTCAACATGTTAGTTGGGATGGGAGCTCATTTGGAAAAGATGGAACCATTGTTATCCCTAGGCTCAGATGAGGTGAGGATGATTGGTATTTGGGGTCCTCCTGGGATTGGGAAGACCACAATCGCTAGATTCTTATACTACCAAATCTCCAACAGTTTTCAGCTGATTGTCTTTATGGAGGATATCAAAGCAATCCATTCAAGACTGTTGTCTTCCGACGACTACAACGCAAAGTTGCAACTACAACGACTATTTATGTCTGAAATAACCAACCATAAAGATATGGTTGTTTCTCATTTGGGAGTTGCCTCAAATAGGTTGAAGGACAAGAAAGTTCTTGTTGTTCTTGATGGCGTGGACCGGTCACTACAACTAGATGCAATGGCCGAAGAGACTGGGTGGTTTGGTCCCGGGAGTCGGATTATAATCACAGCACAGGATCATGGACTTTTTAGACAACATGGGATTAACCATATTTACAAGGTTGATTTTCCAACAGATGATGAGGCTCTCAAAATATTTTGTATGTATGCTTTTCGTCAAAAGTCCCCTAAAGATGGATTTGAGGAGCTTGCTCGGGAAGTTACGAGACTTTCTGGTGAACTCCCTTTGGGGCTAAGGGTTATGGGTTCCTACTTTCGGGGAATGTGTAAGCAAGAGTGGACAAATTCGCTACCAAGATTAAGGGCTAGCCTTAACGATGATATTAGAAGCATTTTGATGTTCAGCTATGATGCTTTAGATGATGAAGATAAATATTTATTTCTTCATATAGCCTGCTTCTTCATCTATGAACAGATTCACAAAGTGGAAGAGTATCTTGCAAACAAGTTCTTGGAAGTGAGGCAAAGACTTAACGTCTTAACTGAGAAATCTCTCATATCTATCGACTGGGGAGTTATAGGGATGCATAGTTTGCTAGAAAAATTAGGTAGAGAAATTGTTTGTAAGCAATCTGAGCCTGGACAGCGCAAGTTTCTGTATGACAAAAGAGAGATTTGTGAAGTACTGACTGGTGATTCAGCAGTAAGTAGCTTGCATTGCATTGCTCCCTGTTTGTTCCTTTATTTGATAACTAACAAACTCTAGTTTCTTTGTTTGTTCCTTTATTTCAGGGTAGTAAAAATGTCATAGGCATAAATTTATTGAACTACAGTGAGGAGGAAGAAAGAGGACTAGAAATAAGTGAGAAAGCCTTTAAAGGAATGTCAAACCTCCAATTCTTAAAAGTCCATGGTTATCGTGATACTTTGCAATTAACTGGAGGTCTGGACTATCTACCTCATAAACTTCGATTACTAGAGTGGAGATATTTTCCAATGTCATGTTTTCCTTGCAATGTAAACTTGGAGTTCCTTGTCGAACTAGTCATGGAAAACAGCAAGCTTGAGAAGTTGTGGGAAGGAAGTAAAGTAAGTTATTTTGATTTATTTATCTTTGTTTCGAATCTATCATTTGTGCATTTTTAGCATATATATAAAAAAACTGATCTTGCCACACCTTCTATGTAGTTTTCTTTTTGTAAGTTTGGTTCTCGTCTGTTTCATTAAAACAACCAAGTTTTTTTTGTAATTTGTCTGTACAGTCGCTTCGAAGTCTCAAGTGGATGGATTTGAGTGATTCTGTAAACTTGAAGGAGCTTCCTGAACTCTCAACTGCCACTAACCTTGAGAAACTGAACCTACGTAATTGCTCGAGTCTAATCAAACTCCCTTCCTTGAACGGAAATAGTCTGGAGGAGTTAGATATCAGTGGATGCTCAAGTCTTGTGGAGTTTCCTCCCTTTATTGGGGATGCCGCTAATCTCCGGAAATTGAATCTATGTAATTGCTCGAGTCTAATCAAACTCCCTTCCATGAGTGGAAACAGTCTGGAGGAAGTAGATATCAGTGGATGCTCAAGTCTTGTGGAGTTTCCTCCCTTTATTGGGGATGCCGTTAATCTCCGAGAATTGAATCTTAGTTATTGCTCGAGTCTAATCAAACTCCCTTCTCTGAGTGGAAATAGTCTGGAGGAATTATATATGGCTGGATGCTCAAGTCTTGTGGAGTTTCCCTCTTTTATTGGGAATGCAGTTAATCTCCGAGAATTGGATCTTTGTGGTTGCTCAAATCTGGTGGAACTTCCTCTCTCTCTTGGGAACCTTCAGAAGTTGAAAAGGCTGAGATTAACAGGATGCAGTAAGCTAGAGGTTCTTCCCAACAACATCAACTTGGAACTTTTGAATGATCTTGATCTCGCTGGATGTTCAAGTCTTGATCTCGGTGGATGCTCCATTATCGGAAACGCCGTCAATCTCCAAACATTGGACTTAAGTAGTCTACCACAATTGTTGGAGGTACCTTCTTTCATTGGGAATGCCACTAATCTAGAGGACTTGAAACTTAGTAACTGCTCCAATCTGGTGGAAATTCCTCTTTTCCTTGGAAACCTTCAAAAGTTGCAGAGGCTGAGATTAACAGGATGCAGTAAGCTAGAGGTTCTTCCCACCAACATCAACTTGGAATCTTTGGATGAACTTTATCTCAATGATTGCTCCATGTTGAAGTGTTTTCCTCAGATCTCCACAAACATTAGAGCTCTAGACATCAGGGGAACTGCGATAGAACAATTGCCTCCCTCGATCAGGTCATGGCCTCGTCTTGATCAGTTGGAGATGTCATACTTTGAAAACCTCAAGGAATTCCCTCATGCTCTTGAAAGAATCACATCGTTGTACTTTACCGACACAGAGATACAAGAGGTTCCTCTGTGGGTCATGAAAATGTCTCGTCTTCATCAACTTGTGGTCATGGGATGCCGAAAGTTGGTATCACTCCCACCGATTTCGGAGTCCATCAGGTTGATTGATGCAAGTGACTGCGAGTCCCTGGAGATGATAGAGTGCTCGCTTCCCAATGAACTCTTTAGGCTCAACTTTGCAAACTGCTTCAAACTGAATCAAGAGGCGAGAGACCTCATCATCCAGACAAATAGTATATATGCAGTCTTACCAGGTGGACAAGTGCCTGAATACTTCACTCACCGAGCTCCTGGTGGAGGTCCATTAACAATCAAGTTGAATGAAAAGCCTCTTCCAGAATCCATGAGATTTAAAGTTTGCATCTTGCTGCTTAATAAAGGTGACCACGACACTTGTTATAATGAGGAGGAATCGATGGATCCGATTGTTAAGTATAAACGTGGCTGCCAAAGACTATCACCGGCTTTAGCACAGCATCTGTACACATTCCCATTCAAAGCGGAGGTTACATCCAGCGAGCTTCTCTTTGAGTTCAAGCTGGAAAGCGATGATGTTTGGAAGATAGGAGAATGCGGGCTAGTCCAACACTTGGAGGTGCCTTGACAGGATGAGAGCTTGAGAGGTGGTGTCCATGGCGGATGTGAAACATATAAAGTTAATGGGTCTCACTGTTGATTATTCTCTGGTTTATTCCTCTGTTATCTTTTTTGGGGGATGTGGTGGTTTTTCCCAACAGAAGACAAACCTGTTGTCTTTTTTTTTTTAAAACACACTTATATTAAATGAAACGGGCAATGTTAGTTGGGAGTATTAACTCCATCAACCACTATAGATTCAGCTACACACAGAGCTGCTTTTGCAAGGCTATCTGCCTGGGAATTAAAGTCACTAGATATCCAAGCAAAAGAAACAAACTGAAAAACAGAGATAAGGGATAGGATGTCGGCCACCACTCCATAGATTTCAGGTGCACAAGAACCCGAATTTACAGCTTTTATAATCTGAGACTAATCCGCCTCAAATCGAACCGCCGTCAAGCCACCGCTGATTCCCATCTTTACTGCTTCCAGAAGAGCCAAACCTTCCGCCATTAACGCTGAAGCAACAAAGGAGACGCAGGAGCTGGAGGTTTCGGTACCGTGGGGTGCAAGCTGAAAGCAACCTAGACCCGCCTTGCTCCCTTGACTCTTCCAAGCAGCATCCGAGCGAATCGTCACTGTACCTGGTGGGGGAGGGGGAGGAGGCCCTATTGTCTACGGTGCGCTTTTTGTCTCTCTCTTCTCATTGTTCATTTAATTCAAGAATCCATCCTCTACAATATATGCTTTTGTCATATAATTCCCTTAGGATTTTTACACAATGTACTTTGTGATAAAGGACTTTCATTGTGGCTTAGGATGATTGTAACCAATTGCTTTCCAAGTATTCTGAATGTTTATGATTCCTTTTGATTCTTTGTTCATGATAACACTATTGTCCATCTTTAAGCATATTTTTAAGGCTATGGCATGGAAATTTTGAAAATTGTTAATGTTAGAAACTAAGGATTTTAATGTTTTTGTTAACGAGGTTGTTATAAAATCATTTGCAATGACTTTGGCGTTTTAGGTCGAGGTTGGAAAGCTTCGGAGCTGCGTCTAAAAGTCATGGGATGTTCTTCTGAAAGAAAAGAGCTAGAACATGATGTTTCCAAACCCTGAACAAAAGGTTAATACAAAGCTGGCTTTTTTTTAACTCATGAAGTTTTTGTTTTGGAAAGTTGATCATGGGGTGCTATGAAATGAAATGTGAATTCTTTCCTCAACAAAAAAATCTAGATGAGGAGAGAACATTGTGCTGGCATAAAGCATGTGTTGATGGAGAGAAGATCAGCCGAGATGAAACGAATGGGCAATATGCAGAGCCTTTGGTACACACTAATAAGTAAACACTTGTTGCTTGATACTGTCATGTTGCAGTTTCTTAGAGCGATGTGCACAATTTTTTATTAACTCATATCTTTAAATCTTATTTTAGTCGTTGAACTTAATCCAATGTCTAAGGATCAGAGAGCAAATAAAAAAGGTTTGTAGTAACTGTTGATATGTAACCTGAGCTGTAATCGCCCAGATAACTGTAGTAACTGTTGAAGTGCTGTTCCTCTGAACTCTGTTATCTGGAAGAACAATATAACATACTTTAAACCAAAGCTAATTTTAAAGAACTAACAAATATCATTGGCTCAACTCTTATTATCTCTTACCTTAAGCAGGTGTTGGTTTCTAGGTTCTTGGGACATGATGTAATGACTATGATTCACCATTATGCTGTATACCATGAAACCAGATAACTCCCTCCCACCACGTTCCCTGTTTTAAAAAATATTGCAAGTGTTGTTAGGACCAGAGCACCAAGAATGGTCTCGATCATTATCATAGGCCATATATTAAACGAAAGAAGCACATCTGGATTTTGAAGATTTAACTTATTACCAATTAGTAACAACTTACGATATCAAATTCTCTTTACGCACAAGTCTATTATGTACATTGCATACGGATTTGTAATGAAGATGATGTTTATCAATGGATCTATGTTGTTTTATATCAAAGCTTGTCTCAGCAATCAGCATTCATTGGCTTCTTTACAAGTTGAAAAGGTCGTATCATGTTGTGTTGTGTTTTAAGAGTGTTCCAATACTACTTGACCGAACCAACTTGTTATAATTCAAGTCCCATGGACTATAATTTAGCAAAAAAATAGATAGGGGGTAAAACCGAAAACTACTAAAACAATAACCCAGATTTTGCAATTATTTCCATTTTTTCATAAACCCTAATACGTTCCGACATTGAAGGTGGTTTTAGTTCATCTGGTTGTGTCTTTTCTTTCTGCTAAGTTTTGTTTCGAGCCGAGTCCTCTTCAATGGAGTCTCTAGAGGGTATTGAAGCAGACTTCGAATCGTACCTCAACAACGAACATGATCAACAGAGACCATCATCGGACGGCTGCAAACAAGTCCCGTGGCTGAACTGGGAAGAGTGGGACTCCGTCAGAGACTCTCTCTTCTCTTCTTCTCCTCATAGATTCGCTTTTGCCCTCCAAAGGGTATGTCTAAAGTATTGACCTTTATACGAAATCGTTTATTAAAGCTTACTGCTTTAGACCCAAGGAACTTAATAGAAGTTGAGATTCCTGTGAAGTTTTGAACTTTATAAGTTTTTGATCGGATTTCAGGTTGAGACATGGAGAAGTAGAGGGTCAATTCCAGGGCCTGTGGATGTTACTTGTTCCCTTCTTGAAATTCAGCTCAAAGATGGCTTTATTGAGTTAGTCCTCTATCTATGATATTTTGTGGGTCTCTTTCATTACTTTTTTTGGATGTTTATTGTTTTCTGTTATTGTGATTGTGATTGGAAATAAAAGGCGAGAGGAACAACCAGCAGATGCATTGTATTCAGAGCATTTACTTCAGATGCTGTACACCATGGGAATACTCAGGTGACTATGAGTTTTTGGTTGGTTTAGTGATTCCATGGAACCTTAGACTCCTTGCCCTTTGTTGACTCACGTCTTTTATGTATGAAGGCTTGTGAACTGTGTCATAGAGAAGACAAGGAAGAGAGATGAAGTTTCAATTGCGGTTGCAGCTAGAGCAATTGGTATCCCTCGTAAATTGATCGATCTTCGTCATGGTAAGAATCTTGGGGGTTGCCTTTTCCTTGGCTGTGTACACTGTACAATAACTTATGATGCTGCTTTGTGTCTCATGCTTGATTTGATTGTTCTGATTGTAGAGGGTTCTCACCGTGAGCTACCTTCTCTCCTTGTGCTTCGAGATGCTTCATATGAGGTACTGTTTGTTTACTTCTTAATTCTATTTTGGCTTTCTAGATTTCCTTATTGTAATTAGCATAGCTTCATATGACATGAAGGTTTTGTTTCTGTTGTATCAAAAAAGTTTGCTCTTAAGATCTTTTTTTGGTGTGGTGTAGTTCCTGGACATTTGATTTGCATGCTTTATAGGACATGAAGGTCTTGTTTCTGTTATATCATTGTAGGCACTTGAATGGTTGAAATCTTTTTATTGGGAGCCTCAAAAGGCACAAATTCCATTGAAGAGAGATGGAACTGCTAGCATTAGAAGAGAAGTCAAAACCAAACTAAGGAAACTTTCTGTCTGCTTCCAACTTAAGCAGAATCCTCAGTATGACTCCCCTTTGGTCAAAGAAAAGTGTAAGACAAATCCCTTCTTATACCTAGTTTACAAGATTAATGACATAATTAACATTGCATTTCTGTAATTTTGTGATTTCAGGTTCTTATAAAAAGATAAGGAAGATTGTGAGCAGCCTTGTTGAGCTATACCCTTCTTTCTCGGCAGAGATCTCATCGGTGCTGCTTGAGGTCTTACTCAAGGCCTTGGATTCTTCAAAGTCGGCAGATCTTCAGAATCAGTCTGGCCAAGATATCAGGGTCTTTCTAGATGTGTGGAAACCTGTAGTCCTGGAGTTCTCCAACAGAGAACCCGAGTTGCTTTTGACTCTACTCAAGTCAGTTCTTGATATGATCCAAAATAATGAACGGAGAAGATATGAAACAGGTATGTCCTAAATGCTTTTACTCCTAGTAATCTCAATTTAAACTCCAGTTTGTTGTTTTAAGTTGTTGGTTGTTTTTTCAGATGTGAGTCTTACAGATAAGTCAGCAGAAGAAGTTTCTCAAGCTGCTGGGCAGCTCCCTTTCTTGTTTGCATGGCTTGTGGGTCTTCTCACTGTGTCAAAGCATTTTGAGAGGAACAGTTCTCTTGAAGTGAAACCTCCAAGCACGTTCCTTATGGAACTTATACGCCAATGTCTGCTACTAGGAGCTTTAGGACATGAGCTGGTTCAGAAATCATCCTTCGTGCTTGGGGATATTGTGGGAGGGCGTGTCTTGAAGGAGAAGCTCAAAAAACTATCTCTCGTGGATCCATCAAAACAGAGTTCTTCCACTCTTGTAACAACAACTCCTACGACGCTCCGTGAGCAAGAGAAGAATCTCGGAAGTGCAGGCAAGAGACTCGAGTCTGTCAAACTTCAACTCTCAAAGAAGAAAGGAAATGATGAGACAGAGAAAGCCAATAAGAGATGGAGAAAGGCGAAAACGTGGAGCCCTTGTCCAATTGGTATGTTGCCTCGGATCATTGGATCTTCTGGACGTTTACCTCTTCTGGACCCTCATACGATCTCAAAACAAGCACATGGTAACAACCACAATGTCAAAAGAGGAGCCGAGTGCATTCCTCAGCAGTTGGAGAACTCGGCATTCAAGAGAGCAAGGAAGAGTACAGAAGATATCAACTCAAATGACTCAGCACTGGAAATACATGAGGAAGAAGCTGAGATGGATATAGAACAGACAGATGAGGTAACTGAAAGTGAATCAGAAGGGAATCTGATGGTGGAGGATGAAGAGGAAGGCATAGGCTGCCTTCTGATAGGTGGTTTGTGGGAAAGAGTAAAAGATGGAGAGCAGCTGAAGATGGCTTCTTTAGTTAAAATTCTTGTTTGATTGAAGTTTTTGGAAACCTTCACCAGCAATTACTAGAATTGATACTTTTTTAATGTTACATCAATTTTACAATTATATTGTTGCATACAGATAAGATATCAAGTAGTAAATCGATTAACAGTTCTTTTTTCAACAGTAGTTGCATAACTAATTATTTTTACATGAATAGTAAACATTGAGAGTAGTATTGATTTCTTTATACAGAAAAAGAGATGGAATAAAACACTCCAAATAGCAAAATGTTACAAAGCTGTCACCAAATCAAATGTAGTACAAGTTCTGCTTCTTCTTCATCACGAATTTCACCTTCTCCAACAAATGAATTCACCATTTTGAATTGTTTAACCTACAAAGCAAATCATCTTGTTCAATATCAACATAAAAGAGGGAAACAAAAATGTAAGCAATCCTTATTTGTGTGTTATAATTCAAATATCTCTGTTTGTTTTTTTACAGGTTGGCTGATTTCTATGTGTAGGAAGTGTAACTTTCTTAAAATGAAGAGAAGAAACCAATACCAATGTAGAAGTCAAATAGTAAGTACACGTGAATGTTCCCAAGAAAATGATGTGGATTTCATTAAATTAATAAATACACAAGATTCTTTGGTAAGCCAAAATTTTTAATGACAAACCAGTTACAGATGTATGTTCTATGAAGGATATATCCTGGAATACCAAAATTGACCTGTTCTGAATAGAACGAATGATGATGACCAAGAACGCTAAGCTAATTGAACAAGATGCTTACCTAATATATAGTCTACAGTGAGTTGAAAACCGCTTCTAAATCTCTTCCATGACACACCTACAGGATTGCAGAATACAAATCTGGGAATGTCTCTACCAATTTTAGCCACCAACCCTTATAGCACCCATCTCATCAACCTTTGAGCTCCTATGCTGCAACAAGATAAAATTGACGAATCAATAAATTTATCAAAGTAACTTCCAAGTCAAATTAGACCCCCCTGGCACTAACAATACCTTGTTTTTCTTGTGCCTATGAACATCATTTAGATCTTCATCTCCATCGTGTTTCCTTTTCTGAAATATCAACGATCCATGTGATTCCCATAAGATCAGAAAACAAACAATATGCATAAAGAGCAACCTAAGATCTGTGCTATAATTTATGCCAAATCAATATTTAAGAAAGCAGCCAACAAAACAAAAAAAAAAAACAAAAACTTCCATTAAGCAATTTTTCTTTGGCAAGACGCAGACAGACATGTCTTACCTTATCATGATGTTTTTTAGAGTGATCACCCGAATCGTGATGGCCATTTTTTTCCTTTTTTCTGTCTCGGTCCTTGTCTTTATCTTTATCTTTGCTTCTGTCTTTATGCCTGTGCTTGTGCTTCTTATGCTCTCTATCTTTGTCCTTGTCCTTATCCCTGTCCTTGTGTTTTTTATGTTTCCTATCCTTATCTTTCGACTCACGTTTTGACTTTGGTGGAATTGTAGGAGCTCCCTTCTCTGCCTGAAAGAAAAAATCAGTACGTGTAAGTTACAGGACATTCATTATTGAAACCCATTCTCAATTTCAATGCAATGTCAAATATTGATACTCGTAGGAACAGAAGTTGTATAGTCAGGTTAAAACTCAAAAGCACCAAGAGATAGAGAGAGAGCAGATTCTTACAAGAGGCAATTCAACAGGAGTCATATCATTTAGCTGGAAAGCCTCCTTAAGCTCATCCACATCAAAAGGTTGGATACGTGTACTACTCTCCCGGCTCTGTGACGTGTTATTCTGAACAAGCTGGTCTAACTGCATCCCTTCTCCTTTTCTAATCTCAGCATCCCCAACCACATCATGAAGGTAATGGGAATCCGATAGAGACGCAGAAAGCGATCTTTTGCAAAAGAAGTCATGGTGTTGCAGTAGTTTGTACTGAGATATAAGATCCACAGCACCACACAACTCTCTCGGACCTCCAAATTTGATACGTTCAGGTTCCATCTTCTTCTTTATGGAGCAGCACTGAATTGCTTTTGCATGATCACTCTGATACGTATCCTGCAGAGGACAAAAAACAAAAGAAGCAATGAGTGATCTAAGGAAAGAAGACTAGTACACGAAAGCACTCACAAATTTAGATTCTTTAATGCATTAACTAACAATCTGTAGCCGGAAACAATACAAAATCACCAGCTCATATTGCATTAGTAACCGAAACTGCTAACAGTCTCAAGACTATCAACAAAACTAAGAGCTCAAAAAATATCTGAATTTAGTATAAATTGACATCAAAACTCTCTCAAAATCTACTGAAACCACGTAATCAGAGCTCGATAGTAACCAAGTCCATGACTTTTGGAACGAGTCAACAATAAAGTTTCTTCCTTTTTGTGTTATCAAGACCAAAAAAAAAAAGGTGATACCTTTAGAGTTGAGATAACGAAAAAATGATTATAAAGGATTCGAATTTGAAAGCAAAACCAAATCAAACAAAACGCACAATCTCAGATTCAAATTGAATACGATGAAAGAGACGAAGCACATAGAAGAAACAAGAATGACATAGATACATACACGTAAGACACGAGCCCCAGATCTCGTGGAGAATATCAATCTCTGCTACGGAGCTTGTAGTATCAAACAAAGCACCTCTACGAATCAGGGAAACGGGAGAGAGAGAGAGAGTGGGTTGGTTGGTTGGTCCGATTTCCCGCGCAAATTTTTGAGAAAGCAGAGCAAAGTGACGGAGATCGAGAGATGGGACTTTGCGTCTTCCTTAGGGTTTCAGAGTTTTTCTCTCTGTTTCTTAACCAATCGGGTAAATTTTCTTATTTATTTTTGCGTCTCAAAAATAATATTCTGCCTTCTTTTATTTTTATTTTTTTTTAATATTCTCTATGGGCTTCACGCACCCTGGGCTCGGCCCAATTACACTGAGACTAACCTTCTCAATCTAGAAGCTCCATAACCATGCACATATATGACACTGAATCACTAACGATATTCGCTTGACAACGATCAGACAAATTTCGATAACGATCTTCTCCTGTTAAAAGTAATTTTACTGAACCTCTTGCGTTCTCTTAGCAAAGAAATAATATTTTTACTTTTTAATTTAAGCTCATTAACATCTGAAAAACATATGAACGACTGAGTTGAGATATGCTTCAAAATTGATAACAAAAAGGTCATCAAACTATCATTGATCTGTTTCTTCTTATTTATGAAAATTTTCAAATGATTTTTAGAAAAAGATGAAGGTTGATTCACGATTTAGATCAAATATTTCAAACTACCATTGATTTGTTTCTTCTTCTTTATGAAAATTCGAAATTCTACAAATGTTTTTTTTTTTGTCAACTGTGGTGATGTGTATATAGTTCCTTCCTCCTAATTCGTAATAAAAACAAAAAAAGGAGTTCAATATTTCCACAAAGACAAGATGGAAAATGATAAAAGCAGATGTATATATAAATAAGAGGGGGACATTCAAGTGGGAAGTGGATTTTTTTTTCATGTGTGTGAGTGTAGATGTGGGTGAGGAATAACACAATGAGAAAAGGGAATGAAGATACAGACAACATCATTCTCCCCAAAGAAAGCTAAGTCTTAGAATCATCACTCCAATTCCCCTTTTTGGCCCCTTCTTCTTCCTTTTTTATATTTCTTTCTTCTTTGACCCTTCACTTAATTACTTACCTACATGCTTTTGACACCCTCATTACTCTCCCCTGAGTTAACCAATATAAGTAAAAACAGTAACCACACTTAATTACTACCACTGATCAATTTAATCCAGCTAATATCTTTGGAAATGATTCAACTAAAGCTTAGTTATAAAATAATAATAATGATATCTCTCTTTGTAATTTTATAATAGTATAGATGGAGAAAAAAATAAAGGGAGAGGAGCAAACTTTTGGAGCAAGTCATAGACTCAGGTTATAAGCTCCATGGCTTTTTCTTCCATCACTTTCATTCCCCTCTTCTCATTCTGAGAGGCTTTCACAGAGAATTTAAGAGATCTTGATCAGAACTTTTGATTATTATTCCATCCTGTTTAATTTTTTTCTATCTGAAAATCAATTCTAAAACTCATCTCTCATAGTTATATATAAACTCTATATATCTTGAAGATTTCGAAGAGATGAGAAGTTACTACTCCAGAAGAAAATCTAGGGAACACATCACTACTGTTGCCTTTATCATCCTTCTTCTTTTGTTTCTGTTTCTTTACGCTAAAGCTTCATCGTCCTCCTCTCCTGCTGGTATCCATCATCACTCAACTCATGGAAGCTTAAAGAAACCTAGAGTTTTTGATCTAAAGCCTGATGATCTTAATGACAATGCTGCGTTAAGAGGATCAAGAATATATACAAATGAAGGTGGTGAGAATGTTTTTGAAGATGGAAAGAGAAGGGTCTTCACAGGTCCTAATCCTTTGCACAATCGATAAATATTTTTTTAGTTTTGTGAATTTTTGTCTGAATAAAAAAATATATATATATATATATATATGTGCAAACGAAACCCAAAACCATATTTTATTTACTTTGTATTACACTGATATACATTATATCGTACGTGATCTGCCGTGATTTGTAACTCTTTTTCTATGTGGAGGAATGAGATTTCAAGAGTGTTGTTGAACAACGAGTCTTTCGAAAATAGTAAATGCTGCTTCTTTATTCATCTCTCTCTATGATACTCATCTAATTAAATATGAGTACGTTTAGTTTATTACTGATGCACATGATTATCTCATCTTTGGTTTCAAAATAATATGAAACTGGTGGAAATTTCGTGTGGTACGAATATTTTTGATGATTATAAAATGAGCATCATTGTTGAGGCCAAAGGAAAAAAAAAAAGAAAGAAACGAACATCATTGTTCAATTGAAATTATGATAAGGCCAAGTCTCTTACAGAGTTGGATGTGAAATATATCAGATTACAACTGGCTACTTGATGCTTACTAAATTAACTACAATTGGTTTGCAAAATATATCACTTTTATTTTTGATCAACACAATAGTTAAATATTAATACACAAAAGCTGTGTTAAAGAACTTGTCATACACTAATTAACCTAGTCAGATGTATAAAGAAAAAAATTACAAACATAAAAAATGTGAAGTTAAAACCTAAAACAGTATAATTTTATTTACTACGACTCATACACAATGCATTTTGTTACTAACTTTACATTTTACTAGGTGTGGTCAATATGTAAGAAACAGGACGCGAGCTGTCGGAATAAGATACGACCGAGAAATAATGGACGAGAAAACAAATCTTATAACATTCTCTTTCAAGATTCGAGATGAAATGTGTAGGGACAAGAAGTAGATTTTCCACAGGCAAAATTAAAAAAAAAAAACGAGAGATATACATTTGTAGATATACAAAATCAATTAACACGACTAAATATGGAGAATTTGGGAAAGACTTGCTGCTGTTTCCACATAGGAAGAGAAATCATGTCACAAAAACAACTTTTTTCTACCATATAAGATGAGAATCATGATTAGATGAACACGAGAAGAGATTTTTGACCACTCATACCTAATTGCGATAAATCAAAAAGCAAAAAAGAGAAATGAAGTATCTCCACGTAATCAAAAAACCTTTGGAAGCATATAGTAAATGAAGACATGAGCTTTAAGAGTTTAATAAGTATCGCTTTGCAGCTTCTGGATCCAGCTCTTCATACACCTGAAACCAAAACACACATGATAAGAAAATGTCCTTGTCAATCAGTATCGATCTGCAGAAAGAAGATAATGTGTGACTGTGTGAGTTTCATGCAAGTTTCTTGTGGAGTTTCTCAAAAGCCTTGCAGAACCTCTCTGCTTCAACCTTACCAACCTGCAATTCATTGAGGTTTTATAATCAATTTCACGTCCCGAATATAAGTAGTAGAAAAAGAGATGAAACAAAAGAGTTAATTCTGTCAGTAGAAGTATCTAAGTTATAAACGAACAAGACATGTACATATGGATCTTCGCTCCACATCAAATGCGATAGCTATTGGATAACTTGGTTTATTAAACTATATATGCTACAACTCTATAGACAAACATTAGACTATAAATCTCCTTTATTAACAACAGAAACGTTTGAAAATGCCAGTGGTGATAGTTTACCTTCTTTTCAGCAGCCGTTTTCAGCTTATCCCAGAATGTATCTGTATAAAATGTCCACAAATTAGCCCAATGGATACAAAATCATACAGCCAAAAAAAATAAAACAAAACAATACATAAGATTTCTGAAAGAGCAAAAGAAACCGGATGCTTCTTCGGCAACTATGAGTTAAGCAAATTTTTTTTTTAAAAAGAACATGTATAAAGATGTTTGAGATTTTGTTTTGTCTAAACGGAACAATGGATACTTCATTTGATGGATCAGATCACGTAAAAACCATATGCAACATAACAAAATTACAAAAAAAAAATGAAACGTTATAATTGGATCGAAATGCCAGCATTTTAAAGAATCAGAGGACAACACACACAGAAAAAAAAAAAAATCTAACAAGTAAGCAACTTGCAATATTCTTGATCCAAGAACAAATCACATAGATTCCCCTAAGGAATTTCCTTTATTAAAGAGATCAAGAGGGCATATTACCTTGATCAGTCTTACGATTTGTCAAGTCCTTAGGCTCAAGTTCAGCACTCGGTGCATCGTGCCATTCAGTTACATCCTATGTGTGATTCCAAAGTTCCATCAAATTCTAAGCGTCTCTCTATCCATCATCATAAGAAAACAAATAAAAGAGAGCCGTAAAAGTATAGAATTGTTACCAACCTCTCGCTCAACAACTGACAACGAAGTTGATAGCTTTGAACTTGAAGAACTCAAATCAGCCTGAAACCAAAGATTTCAAATGATATATACTAGTTATAAAACACACACCTATCACTGATTTAAATTCTGGATCAAACGCGAATCGTGTCATAGATGAACATATAGCGACATCTTTTTATTTGTGCATTGAAACAATCGTCTAGTCTCTCCTCATAAACACAACATAACAATGATCAAATTTAAAAAAAAAAAAAAACGTAAGAGAGACAACCAAGTGAGCTAGTAAAAGCTCTTGTCGGGAGAGAGAGAGAGATTTACACGGTAGTCGCGAGAGCGCACGACGGGGAAGAGTTGGAGACGGCTGCGAAACTCTTCCTCCTCCATCTCTCTCTCTCTCTTAGATCTGGGAATGTTCTAAACTACCCTTAATGCTCTGCTCTTTCTAAAAATTTGCAAGACGGTCCTTTTATTTTAAGCTGTATTTAATTAGCCCACAATAATTGACAATCAAACCCTGGAAGATTGAAATAGACAATACCGATCCACAAGCATCATAAAAAAATAATACAACGCACTCCATTTTATAACACCATGCAAATAATAAACAAATTGAGCTCCGACCTCACTTTTACACAAAGACAATCCACAAACACAACATAAGAAACTCAATTGACAAACATATAGAGTGATTGATAAAAAGCCGGTAATAATCAATCTCAGCAGCATTTTCACTCATTATACTCCGCTTCTTCATCCTCCTCTTCTTCATACTCCCCTTCTTCATCTGCAGTTGCGTCTTGGTACTGCTGGTACTCCGACACCAGATCGTTCATGTTGCTCTCCGCTTCCGTAAACTCCATCTCGTCCATCCCTTCACCGGTGTACCAATGCAAGAAAGCTTTCCTCCTGAACATGGCTGTGAACTGCTCGCTCACCCGCCTGAACATCTCTTGGATCGACGTGGAGTTCCCAACAAAGGTCGACGCCATGGAGAGACCTCGCGGCGCTATGTCGCAGACGCTTGACTTGACGTTGTTCGGTATCCACTCCACAAAGTAGGAAGAGTTTTTGTTCTGCACGTTTATCATCTGCTCGTCCACTTCTTTCGTGCTCATTTTGCCGCGGAACATAGCTGAGGCAGTTAAGTATCGTCCGTGGCGCGGGTCTGCTGCGCACATCATGTTCTTCGAGTCCCACATCTGCTGGGTGAGCTCGGGGACGGTGAGTGCGCGGTACTGCTGGGAGCCACGGGAGGTGAGAGGGGCGAAACCGACCATGAAGAAGTGGAGACGAGGGAAGGGGATGAGGTTCACTGCAAGCTTCCTCAGATCGGAGTTGAGCTGACCAGGGAACCTAAGACAGCATGTAACTCCGCTCATGGTTGCAGAGATCAGATGGTTCAGATCACCAACTGTTGCATTCAAACCATCACCGAAAGACATCAGCAAACAGAAAGAATCATACATAAATTAAAGATAAGGGACATGGGAGCGGCTTACAGCTAGGAGTGGTAAGCTTAAGCGTTCTAAAACAGATGTCGTAGAGAGCTTCGTTGTCCAGAACCATACACTCGTCAGCATTTTCAACCAGCTGATGAACTGAAAGTGTAGCATTGTATGGCTCAACCACTGTGTCTGAGACCTTAGGTGATGGGAAGACAGAGAAAGTAAGCATCATTCGGTCAGGATACTCTTCCCTGATCTTAGATATCAGCAGAGTTCCCATTCCAGACCCTGTGCCTCCACCAAGCGAGTGACATACTTGGAAACCTGACAACCAAAAAATCATAATTATACAATCCGAAGACCTTCAACAAACTGTTCTTTGTTAACATACCCTGAAGACAGTCGCAATTCTCAGCTTCCTTGCGTACAACATCAAGCACAGCATCAATAAGCTCAGCTCCTTCAGTGTAATGCCCTTTAGCCCAGTTGTTTCCAGCACCAGACTGCCCGAAAACAAAGTTATCAGGCCTGAAGATTTGACCATAAGGTCCAGTTCTGACACTGTCCATAGTACCAGGCTCAAGATCCATGAGAATAGCACGAGGAACATATCTTCCGCACGATGCCTCGTTATAGTAAACATTCACCCTCTCCAACTGCAGATCAGAGTCTCCAGTGTAACGACCAGTGGGATCAATCCCGTGCTCGTCACACACAACTTCCCAGAACTTGGAACCAATCTGGTTCCCACACTGGCCACCTTGGATGTGAAGGATCTCTCTCATCTTCTGAAATCAAATGCACAAACAAGAATCTCGATTAGAAACTGAAGTTTGAGCAATCCGTATCAGATCCAAATCACAAACAGATCGAAATGTCATCAAAGTACGTCTCGCGATCCGAGATCAAACGGATCCAAACACATCAAAACCAAGATCAATATACAGTTTCAAGTTACTGTGAATCAAACAGTGAAATGATCTCTCTCATCTTCTGAAATCAAATGCACAAACAAGAATCTCGATTAGAAATTGAAAGTTTAAACAACGATCCAAATCACGATCAGATCGAATGTCATCAACTACGTCTCGCGATCCGAGATCAAACGGATCCAAACACATCAAACCAAGATCAATATACAGTTTCAAGTTACAGTGAATCAAAATGTGAAACCGATCGTGAGCAGATACAGATCTGTGAGATAAGGATTCAATCGAAGTATCACAGTCACTAGTAGGTTGTTTAACCGTTCAATTTCACTAGATTTTATCAGCGTAAAGAGAGGGAACTACGAGAAATAACTAGACTTAGAAGATTGAGAGAGAAAATAACTCACGGTGGAGCAGTGCAGAGATTCTCGTCGAGATCGGAGTCGATCGAGTCCGACGGTGGCTTGATCGGAGTAGTGAGAGAGCGAGCGAGTGAGTGAAGATCGTGAGTTTTAATTTTATTTATTGAAAAGAGTAAGAAGTGGGAAAGATCATTTTAATCCAACGGCTGTGATTAATTCTATCTCTGAGAAGCTAGATGCCGTTGGATGGTGAGATATCAACGTTGCAGGTGGGCGTTGGGGTGAGATGTTTACATAAATGTGGGGACTACTTGTGTTATTATTGTATTTTGTGATTGTTGGTTCTTCTCCCATACCAAAATTATTTGTAGTTTATGGCTACTAGCTATGTTTAATTATGTTGTCACATATCTCAGTTCCATAGATCTCGATTTGGTTAATATATCAGTATATAACTAGATTTGTATTCTGTTATAAGTTGTCTACATGGTTATGCTCACTTACCTTACATGTGGTCAAAGCAACAGATTCCTTCCTGTTTGGGACATATTTTCGGTGTTGAGTAATTGTTACTCATTCTCATATGTTCAACTCTCATGATATAGTCATTTATATCATTTACCCTTAAATATATATATATATATATATATATCTGAAATTAGTTTTCCAATTTATTCGAAATCTTCTATTTTAGCTATAAGTATGAGAATTTGGTAAACATAAATAACGTCAACTTTTATATGATTTATTTACAAAATTAGTTGAATAACATTAAATTTTAAACTCAACTCTTTAATTTAGTAAAAGAAAAATAGAGTCAACTTTTATATGATTTATTTACAAAATTAGTTGAAAACAAGAATCAAAGACATTAAATTTGTAAAATATCGTAATAAATAAGTAGAAGACCCACTAACGTTAAAAGCTGATCTAAAAAAACTTTAAAATCTATTCTATTAAATTAACACCCCTTTTCAAAAATAAAATAAATAACAGCCCATATATAAACAAAGCTGAATATCAAATAAACTGCAGTTTTTTTTTTGTTTTTTTTTTTTTTGTTTTTTTTTAATTTTGTTCCCATTTATATATCTTCAAATGATTTTGTTCCAACTTTCTCCCAACATATAGAAAGACCTCAATCACATTTCATTTTACAAGTTATTAAACAGAAACCTCTGTGTGATCCATCCATGCATGGGGATGATGATGGTACTTGCTCAACAAAAGAAGAACGTACATCATCTCCTTCTTCTCCTCTTCTTCATGTCCATCATCGTTCTCCTCCTTCTCGTCTCCGAGACCACACACTCTCTCACCAAACCAGGAGCTACTACTTTCCGACAGAACCCTCCTTTCACTTTCCTCATCAAAGTCCTCACCTTTAACCGCCTCCACTCCCTCTCCCGCTGCCTCAGATCTCTCTCCTCCGCGGAGTACGGCGTCGCAGGCCACACGGGACGCGTTCACCTCCACGTCTACATCGATCATTTCTCACTCGACCAGAACGATACATCGGTGGAGGATAACTTGAGGAGCACGAAAGAGATCCTGGACTTTGTGGATAAGTTCGAGTGGAGATACGGGGAGAAACTGGTTCACTATCGGACCGGTAACGCCGGTTTGCAGGGACAGTGGCTGGAGGCTTGGTGGCCGAGCTCAGATCATGAGTTTGTGTTCGTAGTTGAAGATGATCTTGAGGTTTCTCCGCTTTACTACGGGTTTCTTGAACGCGTGATTCGTGACTACTACTATGATGCTTCTAACTTCAACCCTTCTGTCTATGGTGCTTCGCTTCAGAGACCATGGCTCGTTCCAGGTACCATTTTTCTTGTCTTCATGGTTAGTATCTGAAACAGTCACTTATTGATGTAATGATCAATGTAGGTGAAAATGGAAATAAATTACAAGTAGACCCCAAAACGAATGTTTTCTTGTACCAATTGGTGGGAACTTGGGGACAGCTTCTCTTCCCGAAACCATGGAAAGAGTTCAGACTATGGTACGACGAGCACAAGTCAAAGGACAAGAAGCCTTACCTTGATGGCATGGTAACTTTTGAACTTGTAATACTTGTCTTCCTCATGGGTTTCATGTCATTTATTATCTGCTATGCTTGCTCAGGTGACAAATGAATGGTACAGGACGTTAGGAGAACGAATATGGACACCATGGTTCATAAAGTTTGTTCACTCACGTGGCTACTTCAACATCTACACCAACTTCCCTAACGAGAGTGCTCTAAGCGTCTCTCACAGGGACGCTGGTGTTAACTATAGAGAAACCGAAGGACCAGACTCTCAGTTACTGAACAATAGCTTCATCGGTTCTGATTTTCTGAAACTCCAACCCTCGAGGAGACTCAAGTGGTACGATTACTGTTTCGGTGAAGTTGTTCCCGGTAGAGTTGTGAGGAGCTTGAATGAACTTGGCACCGTTCTTCCTTCTGTGCAGAGAGATAAAACCATAGTTCTGGTCAGTCTATTTGATGCAGACAAGATGTTTATCAGGAACTTACTCTGCCATTTCGAGAAGATTAATACTCGGAACCACGTTTTTATAGGCTCTAGAACAGAGTTGTTCTATGATCTTTCGAGAAGGGGACATCCTGTGATTGACGCGGATATGTTTATAAAAAGCAAAACTTGGTACACAGACTCAGTCAAGGAGGCTATGGGGAATGCTTACGTTGTTGAGAAATGCTTAGAGCTAGGATACAGCACATGGGTACTTTCAAGTAATGCGCTTTTGGTGGATGATGGTCTACTCCTTGACAGAATCAGATCAGAATATGACTTCTATATAGAAGAAAGCTCTGGAGTTTTGATTGTTCAATCTTCACCGGCCACTCAAAAGCTATGGAGCAATGAGCTTATGCCTAGCGTTGTATCCTCAGCAACGAAGAACCCATCCCCAAAACAAGGTCCAGATTTTATTCATCTAGTGAAAAAGCTAGTGGAGCAAAAGGGAAAGATGGTTAAGACTGTAGAGGTGATGGGTATTGCAGTGAACCAATCATTGGGAGATGGTTTAGATGGCAAACCTGTGGTGTATTGGTCACCTGAGGTTGGTTCCAGTACCATTCAGACAAAGCTTGCTGAATTGAACTTGTGGCTCGTTGATGATGACCTCTCTTGCAAGGCTGTGATTTGTCATAACTCATGAAGTTAAGTAAAAACAGGAAGCTAATGGCAATGCAGTGAGTCACACGGAGCTGTGTGAGGGATGAGTTATAGGTTCATGCAGTTGTATACCTGATAAAATATGTTAAAACTGATTATGATTTAGATTTCTAAAAGAAACAAAGCAATGGTACCTCTTCTTAGATCAAATATAAAGAATATAAACAGGTTTGGATATGTTGAATTACAACAAAGGTTTGGTCCGTTTGGATATGTTGAATTACAATAAAAAGAAGAAGAAGGCATTCCATAAAGGCAGTCAAGCAAGAGTTGGTGGAGGAATAATTGAATAAAATTGGTTTCCACAAAAGGGAGATCAGGCACCCGTGATAAGTTACTGTCGCGTCAGAGAGGGGAGCAAGCAGTCGTAAACCGTTACTAGTCGCTGTGTCACAGTTAGCTTGTACGATGTTTGCTGTTGTGGCCTTCCTAACTCGATCAGATCTTGTTTCACTCTGTTTATACAAACACATCAGAGTTTAGTTCTGGCACACATATCTGAACACAAAAAGTCTAAAAAGGAGGGCAAATAAAACCATGAGCTAAGCGTTTGAATCATGAGACAATTGGCTTAGAAGTTTTAGATCATTCATTTCGAGCAGAAAATGATTTTGATTCTTTATGATTGATTATTTTGTTTCGAGCTAAACGTTAAATGGAATCAGAGTGAAAACTTACAGATCCCACTCGCCGCTAGTTTTTGCAGGAGTCTCAACAACCCGGTACAAACGCTCAAGGCTGTATATTAGCAAACCAAATACGGTTTCTGCATCCTTATCCTGCAACAGCATCAACAAACGGCCAGAAAATTTTCACAGGATTCTTCAAAGACCCATTCGTAAAAGGATATGATAAAAATAAAATAGTGGATGTCTTACACGTCCTTGTTCAATGTAGCTCTGATACTGCATGATTCTCTTTTCGATTTCAACTACGAGTAACCTCCTGTGAATACGTGCAATTCTTCCACGTCCTTGAGCTTTGCTATCCTATACATACCAGTGAAACCAAACGGGATAAAGATAACAATAGCTGCGACATTGACTGTGCAAAATGAGAGTCTCATATAATATAAAGTTGAACAACATAATTGGCTTGAATTATCAAATCTCATCACCTGTTTGAGCCATGTCCGAAGCAATGCGAGCATACCAAGGCTGAGAAAGAATGCAGGCAATGCAGCTAGAATGGCGAAGTTTATTTCATTCGCACGCAGTATCTGTTCCAGTTCAAGCATGGCTCTGCAGGATAAGAATATTCAGTTATATACAAAATGATTAAGCGATCTGCTACAGTTAACTTAGAGCTACTGGTTTACTGAAATTACGTTTCTATATCCAGTTTAAGCTTCTGGACCTGAAAGACATAACAATTTTGATGTGATTAGAATCCCACGAACAGTAATCTTCAGCTGCATGCCAAAACTAAATTACCTGGATAAGCATACCCCGGACAAGCTCTCCACTAAAGAGGTTGTGAATAGGGTGCACAAGTTCCTTTTCATACCTGAAATTAGAAGGCAAAATTCAAATATATACCCATCTCATGTGGTGGAACTTCTATCTTGTGGTAACTACCAAAGGTATTTATTATACAAAGTCATGACTTATGAGAAAATGTCCATGTTTATTGTTCATTGGCAAAGATTAGAATGCAGAACGAGTAAAGCCTCAGTTATTTCCTTGTCAAATTGGATGCAGGATGTAGTCGTTGCAAATGTAATTTAATGTGCCTTAATCTGCCTAAAAAGCCTAAAAAGATTAATGCTAAGAGTTGTACCGGTGCATAACAACCTCAAGCATCTCCTGATCGGTTGCATTATTTGATATCTTTTCAGGCGTAGCCTGCTCGCAGAAATTCCGCAGCATTCTACATAGCAAGTAGAAAATTAGGAATGCAGCCAAAAGTAAGAAGCACTAAAGGAATGACTGCATATTTTTTTGGTTATGGTAACTTGAATCCCTAGATCAGTGAACTCCATATAAAAGTAACAAGTGGATTGCTATAAAGAAGAGGGAACTATGCACGCACATATACAATAGCAAGCAAATAGAACCAGAATAAAAAAGCATCGAGAAGGAAATAAATATCAACCTATGCAGTGAGTCTTGCGTCAGCTGCACTTCTTCAGCCTCCATGACACCCTTGTGTCTTTTTCGGAAAGTATCGAAAAGCTCATCCCTAATGGCAAGCAGCTGCAAAATCAGGAAACTAATTCAGAAATTCCCAAGCTAACAGAATGCCAACAGACTAATAACTCGATCATCTTAACTTGCCACACATGCATTTTGAATACGAACCAAACGGAGAGTTGCATTAATCATCACTTTTTACTTTATTTCTAATCATTTAATAGAGTTTTATGCAACAAGCCATTTGGACCAAAATTTGAGAAAGGCTAAGAAAAACCAACCGGTTGCTCAACATGATCACTGAAGAAGCTCACGGTTGCTTGTTTTGCATCATGAATCCAATTCTCAATGTCAGAACTTCCCATCAAACTACTATGACGTAGTAGCCATATAGACAAAACAGAAAGTCCAACAGCACCACAAGTATACCGGACCCAGTACAGGGTCATCCTCCTTGGCTTTCGATGTTTGCCTACCTTTATTAAAAAAAAAAACGGAAAAAGGGAATATGTTAAGAGTTGTTTTCAAATGAAGATATTCTTCATTACATGGTTTTCAACAAAAATACTGGCAAGCTATAAATAAACTACAGCCACACCTACCATAACTGATAAATATGAGTTAAGTTTCTCCAAATTCTTATGAACCAGGTTGATGGCATCAGTAAGTTCACAATCAGTCCACTGGGATCCTTCTTCGTTGACCTCAGGCAGTCGATCAAACACCAGAGGCATTGAGTAACTTCCATCAATAGACGAATCAGACTGCAAATGCGATGCAACTCAATAAACAAGAATAAGAGAAATATAGAAAAAGAAGGTACTGCCAACCCAAAGTAAAACCGCAAGTAAGAAACCAGTGTGTTTTACCTCACGAGCAGCATGTAAATGGCTGAAAGAGCCCTCCAAGTTCGAAAACAATCGATCAACAACAGCCAACAATGATGCCAGTGACTTCTCCGGAGTCTTCAAAAGATCTTCACCACGTTTATCCAACTCAACATAAAGCTAAAGAACCAAATGAAAGTAGTGAGTCACAACTCAAAAGCACAGAACTTTACAGTGACGCTTATAATGATAAAAAGGAATGAAAATTTTTATGATAACCTGAGCAAGAAAGGAAGCAAGTGAAGATCTCAACTCCATCAAAACCCTCATCCTATCAGACATATGAGACGAAGACGACTGACAAAGATGCTGCATCGTAGAATCCTCACCGAGACTTTTGCGGACAAGCTTCACACTCTCATCAACAAAAGCCACTGGTCCTCTCTCAAAAACCATGAAGTAAGCTTTCCGAGCATTAGAGCCCTGTACTCAAAACGATACCAAAAACGTCGTTTTACTTTATAACCAATTGAAAGACATGTAACGACTTGTGTTGATTGATTGATTGATTAATTCACCTCAGCTCTAGATTGCCAAAACTCCAAACTCTTCTGTATATCATGCAGGTTCGAGAGAACGTCAGACATTATCTCCTCCAACACCAGGTAAATCCTAGACGTATCCACCGTGATGTTGCTGAAGATAATCAAACAATGTATGCTCACAAATGTCAAATACAGTGTGTTCTATTCGGCAAATCGGACCTAAACGATAATATAATCAATAAACACGAAACAGTAGCAGCGATCATCAGAGAAGATGAGATGAATCTTACGTAGACGAGCATGGGAAGTCAGACGGCAGAGGAAGAGGCAAAGAGATATGTCGTTTCTTGGTGAAGGTTTGGCGATAGAGATTGGAGAATTTTCCGGGGAAAATGGAATTGGAGGTTGGAATCAAGGAAGCGACGCGGTTCCAAAGGTAGCTGGAATAGAGAGGAACTAGTTCTCCGATCGACGATGGGGATGATCCGTTCGCCGGAGGTTGAGAATCCATCACAGTTTTTTTCTTTTCCGGTGAGGAGATTTGACATTGGAGAAATGTTGAAAAGATGAATGACTTATTGGGCCGTTATTGGGCTAGGATGACTTAAAATATTGGGCCAATATGTATGCCCTTTCGTTTTTAAGATGTTTTTTTTTTTTGTTTGCTTTTAATGGATTAGTTACCCTTATGTATCAACAATGATCGATTTTCAAAAATTTCTACGTGTTTGGACATACTACAACTTCAAAAGCAGAGTCAGGAAGATGAAACATGTTTAAACCATTTTTTAAACTTAAAAATCAAATTTAAATGGTACTATATGTAATATTGGTGAATAGATTTGACATCAGCAATAATGTCCAAAATGACATGCATCTAAAAAAAATGCTAGTAAGCTAATCCCACGGAGTAAATTATTACCAATTTTCTGGTTATTCAGATTCTAAATCTGACTTTCTGTGTTGTTAAGAGAATCAATCACAAATCACAAATCACTACTTGTACTTGAGACATTAGAAACTTAGAGATATAAGTAATTAGTTTTTACATCTCTTCTTTAGATATTATATAATAAAATGACGTTACTCTCTTGTAACTAGTTTATAATTAGCTCTTACATCTCTTGATTTAACGACCGAAAAGAAACTACTGAGAGAATCATAGTTGATAGTTTTTTATTAATAAAATGTAAATTATGTATCACAATAACACTAATCGGAATAATAATAAAAAATTAAACACGATTACAAAAAAAAAAAAATTAGCGAATCTAACTTTAACAAGTTTGGTAGTCCTAAACAGTCAGCCTCTTACCTAGCATTTTATAGGCTCAAAATAAATATTTTAAAATTTTACTATAAAATATTTGAAAATATAATTAATATATATACTAACAAAATATATCCAAAATTTTTATGTACATTAATTTTACCAAAGAGACAAAACTATAATAATAAAATTTAGTATAAAATTATATAGGTAATCGTGAATATCTTCATCAAAACGTAGATATAAATTATAAGTGATAAATTATTATAAAAATCTAAAATTAATATTAAATAAAAATAAAAATATTGATATGAAAACAGCAAAAAATCAGCAAAATATAAGGAAATTATGATAAAATAAATGTTAAAATATAAAATATTATGAATAAATATTATGTAAAATATATTTTTGTCATCTTATGTAAAATATATTAAACTAAATAAATATAAATATTTATTAATTAGTTAATTACTAAACTCTAGTCGTAATTGCCACACAGCATATAATAGCAATAGTTAAGCATGCAAAATCGTTTCTTTTTAATATTATAATAACATGACTTTTACTTTCTTGTAAGTAGTTTATAATAAGTTCATACATCTCTTGATTTAACGAACCGAATAGAAACTAATTATTTGGACTTGGCGAATCCGACTTTAACAGTTCCCGGGGTCTGGTAGTCTCAAACAGTTTGAAATGCTCGAATGAATGGCGTGCTAAGTTGCCTACACAATCAAAAACCACATAAATAATTTTAAAGAGTTTTTCTTTTTTAAAAAAAAACTAAGTTAAAGATATATACTAAAAAGTTAAATATGAAAAACTTACCAGAAATCAGTCTTAGCATCCGCGAATACACTCTTGCATTTCCCATTCTTTCTCTCAATGTACTAGGATATTTTATAGAAAATAAGTAAAAATAGTAGTGAAATGAAAATAGTAGTAATATATATGTATTGTCTGGCGACTTACATCGCGTGGTGTGAGGGTAAAAGTCTTTGCAGCTATTGTGAAGCTTATAACTTCAGACAGCTTGTCACAATTAGAGCAGTCTGCTGCTACTCCGATTTGCTTATTAATCTTGACGATCAAATTCTAAGGAGTACAATTAGGGAGAAAAGGGTTAAAATTTAATTTAACAAATGAAATGATGAGAGATAATTAATTAAAAAAAAAAGAAAGACTTACCGGTGGACCACGAATGTATGTACTCCCCGAGTCCACCATAATTTTGCATCCGTTGGAGCAAACTTTCGTGTCAATTTTGCCCACAAAAAACGAGTACACCTTGAACATGTTATGTGGCCCTTCAGCATCAACGTAGGTATGAGCTCCCGTGAAGTGCTCTTGGTCTATACCTCCAAAGACTATCTCCCCACCATCTTCAGCAGAATCACTGTACTCTCTAAGCCATATTGAGAACATTTTCTTTGTAACCACTCCTTCATCCATCATCCATCATCGTTCTCCAGATTGGACGAGTTCCTGTGACCGACGATTTGGAAAGGCCTGAAAGTCAAAATATGCCATCCCATGGCCTTTCGTAAATCTGTTTACCCAGAGCTTCAGTTGCCTCGATGAACACTTGCTGCCTGATGCGTAACCCGCCTATCTCGACCGCATCGTTGCTCATGAACCCCTTCAGAGAACCTGTCCCGTATCTGACTTCTGCTTTCTTCCATGTATATATATAGCAGATAGGTTTAAAATTCACAGACACAAAACCCCACCAATTATATATATAGCTACTACTTGTTTTGTCCGCACTTGCGGACTTAATAATTTTACAAAATTTTATAAATAAATATATTATCAATTCAAAATCCATTAAAATATATTATATTCATGTTTTTGAAATATTTAATAACTAATTAAATATTATTTTTTATATACAAGATTTTTTTATTTTAATAAAATATCTTTATTATGTAAAATAAGCTTGAAATTATTCATATATACATAGATTTATATTTATTTTTAAAATATTATGATTAAAATATTTTTGGATAACATAATATATAATCTCTTAGATAATGCTGACTATAAAATTTATGAAATTCGTTTTAAATTATGGGTAATTATTTATTATAAGATATATATTAAAATAGAATCGGCTTAATATTACTAAACCAAATATAATATAAATATATATAATTTTTAAATATTACTAACGTAAATATAATATTGGAATTTTCTAATTATTTTCGAGATTAGTTTTATATATTACTAAAGTAATTAGTTTTATGCATAATATATACATAAAACTATATAAATAGATTTATATTTATTTTAAAATATTATAATGTAAAATATTTGTGGATAACATAATATAGAATCTTTTAGATAAGGATGATTATAATATTAATAAAATTTTGTTTTAAATATAATATATAAGTTTAAAATATAAAAATAAGTAAAATCAGCAGCTAAAACAAAACAATGAAAAAATATAACAAATAAGTAAAATACCTAAATAAAATTATTGAAATATTGAAATATTAAAAAATAAGCAAAATACCTACAATCAAGGATAAACTGACACATAAGCAAAATCACTTCATAAATAATTATTTTATATATGCATAATATATACATAAAAATATATACATAGATTTATATTTATTTTTAAAATATTGTAATGTCAAATACTTGTGGATAACATAATATGGAATCTTTTAGATAATGATGATTATAAAATTATTAAAATTCGTTTTAAACATAATATATAAGTTTAAAATATAAAAAATAAGTAAAATCAGCAGCCAAAACAAAAACAATTATAAATATAACAAATAAATAAAACTACTAATTAAAATTATTGAAAGATTGAAAAATAAGCAAAATATCTACAATCAAGGATAAGCTAACACATAAGCAAAATTACTTCATAAATAATAGTATAGATAGATATAGATATATGCATAATATATACATAAAAATATATACATAGATTTATGTTTATTTTTAAAATATTATAATGTAAAATATTTGTGGATAACATAATATAGAATCTTTTAGATAATGATGATTATAAAATTAATCAAATTCATTTTAAATATAATATATAAGTTTAAAATATAACAAATAAGTAAAATCAGCAGCTAAAACAAAACAATTAAAAATATAAAAAATAAATAAAACTACTAAATAAAATTATTGAAATATTGAAAAATAAGTAAAATACCTACAATCAAGGATAATTTGACACATAAGCAGAATCAATTCATAAATAATATTATAGATATATCATATGTATGGAAAATTATACAGCTTACCATCGGGTTTGAAAGTTTTTTGATGCGCTTGATCTAATACCTTTTGCTTCCCTGTTTAGGCCATTTTAAAGAAGGAACCCACAGGTCGAAACTCCCGGTGTCAAAAAAACACGTTGAAAGGCTGACCCGGAGTTCCTACCATAATTTTCCCGAAGTAAGTATTGTCATTAACATTTATTAAAGTTACATCGTCCTTGTTCCACAAAGTTTTCGTACTTTTGAGTGGGATTCTCATCATGGCTTGACCTAGCAAAAGAAATGAATTATTTATAAATGTGAAATATCATATGCACACACACATATATATATATATATATACATATATCAAATATTTTTCTTAAGAAAAAATTACCTGTAGCATATCGAGAGACAAGGAAAAGAAAAAGACCAGCAGCTATACTAAACCTTAAGCTAATACTCATGGTTTCTCTCTTTCTTCTGTTTCTTCTTTTCAAAATTTTAATTATGCTATGCTGCAACTCAAGAGTCAAGACCGTATTTATAGAAACAGAAATCGAGAGGGGAGAGGATAGTTGAACACTTAGTTAATATATTTTTCATTTGGAAATATAGACCAAAACTTTTTACCGTTTAGCAAAAAAAAAGGAAATATAGACCAAAAATTTAGCATGTTTGTACTTATAGGATAATAATTTTTTTAATCCTATTTTCGTCTTTATTTATTTAACCAATTTTGTCTTTTTGTCCTTTCTACTATATTTTTCATTTGGAAATATAGACCAAAAATTTAGCATGTTTGTACTTATAGGATAATATTATTTTATCCTATTTTTTTTCTTTGTTTATTTCACCAATTTTTTCATTTTGTTCTTTCTACTTATCAAAGTTAATGAAAAATAGTTTTACAAACCCAAATATTATGAAAAATGGGAACAATTCAAAAAAAAAAAACTCATGTCAAAGTAGTAGTATTTTGTCGGAAACTAAAACTAAGAATTTAATTGATTAATTTAATTGGTTAAATTCTTTTTTATTTTTGGCTAATTTATATAATTCATTTATTAAGGGTGAAATCAATTTTAGCTGCTCCAAATTTTAACGTGAGAGTTCGTTATGAAAAATCCTTCATATAATATTATATATATATATATATATATATTTCAAAGCTTTCATTTTTTGAATGCATATTATATTCTAAAATTGTAGGAACATGCAATGTACAAACATCTCAATGTCCTAAGATTAGTCGATTTTGAGTTCGAACCTCTTGTTTCTACCCTGAGTAGAATTTGTAATCCACAGATAATCATAACAAAATATCTTAAAATATGGAAAGTACAGTTACCAAATATTTTGAAGATATATGCAAATCTTTTCTATTTCCATATTTGAGTACAGTCATTTTTCTTAACAAAAAATTGAAAAACCACTTGTATAATCATGACCAAATAGTAATACCATAAAATATGGTAATTAAAATTACCAAACATTTTGAAGATATATGCAAATCTTTTCTGTTTCCATATTTTACAATCGATTTTCTTAACATTTTTTTTTTGAAATATCAGTTCTTCTTCATTCTAGCGTAAGAATCCCATTGATTTTAAGTTTTTAACACATTCTTCTTCTCTCTAGCTATTATGCATATCTATGCGTCATGTGGTGCATGGGAACTGGGTGAATCTAGTTTACAAAAAAAAAAAAAAATTGGGTGAAGCTAAATGATGGGGGATTCTCGGTTGAGGGTATTGTTTGGGTTTATAGGATGTTGTGTTTAGAGTTTCAATTTGGAGAACTAGTGATTTCATTCAGTCCAGGTTTAGGATACTGTTTTCGGTTTGAAAATTGTGTTTAGGACATCAAAACACACTTGAGAAAAAAAAAAAAAGATTTTTAGACCATGTCCTTTAACAGAGCATGCATTCGTCACAAGTTTCAACTAATAAAGCTCGTTTATCTCAAAGTACATGAATTACGCCAAAATGCTGATGGCGTTTACGCACAGACACATTCAACACATAAACCAACTAAATAAACTCACAATTGTAATTTACCAACCATAAACTAAAGATTTGAAAACTAAGACGTTGCACATAGCACAAACCAAATCCAAGATGATGTATATGAGAAAATTATAGCAAGCAGATAAATATGTTAGAGTTGAGACTACAACAACCCATATAGTAACCCAAAACTCATTTTTAATCTCCTAGAAAAAACGAAACAGAGAGAACTGAATATAGAGATAAAACGAAAGGCAGATCGATCTTCTCACAGGTGAACATGGTAAATTTAACGCTCTCACTTGCAAAAGAATTGAAAAGGTACATTAACAGAGATGAGACCAATCACATTTGTTTGAAATTTGGGACAAACCATCGAGCATTAGATAATTGAATGGACGAAAAGATACTTGGATGTGGTTTTTTAATTTCTTGTGTGCCAAGATTGAAGATAAATATATCTTTTTCACTCCAAAAATGATCCAAATAAGAATCACGATAGAAATTATGATTGCCACTGAAATATATTGAATTTCCATCGACTCCTTGGATGGTGTTGGCAAGCACGGTGATACCAAGATCCAAAAATATTGCTTCTTCGTCTCCCAAAGAATCAAGTTTCTCCCACTCTTTATTTGATGAATCCAACTTGTAGATGCGGAAGTACCAAACGTCAGCATTGTACCAAACTATGCTCTTTACCCTCAGAACTTCACCAGTCACTCTGACTACAAGATTTTCATTCTTGATCCTACATGCAGGAGTATTAGGACACCACTTTCCGATATCATCATAGTTAACTTGCGTCTCAAAGATTTGTTGCGGAATATCTTGAGAAAAATCCAAGATTCTGACATCACGAGACCAACTAGTATACAAGTAAAGTTTATGATCTTTGTAGACCATGTCCTTATAAAAGTCGAAAATTTCAATTTGTTTCCAAAACTTATCACCTTTTCTGGAATAAACCAAAAATCGGAATTGGACTATCCACATAACCACATAATCTTTGGTTTTCTCGTCAAACCAGAAAAAAACATCTCTGTTGTTATCAAATCTTACAAGAAACATATCATCTTCAGTCTCTTCAACGCTAAGTTGAGACTTCATGGAAGGCAGATCGATCTTCTCACAGGTGAATATATTCAAAATGTATAATATATTGTATTGGTGATCGTCTTGCATCAAGAGCCAACTTCCATAAGTAGCCAAGCAATTACTATTTGCAAAGTTGACACCTAGATTTTGAATTCTATATAAATTGTCTTCTTTTTCCTCGGGATTAAACAAGAGGCAGTAATCTTTACCTTTTTCTGGAAATAGAATCAACCAGGGGATTTGATTGTTTGGTGAAGATTGTTTGGATGCATAGTGCCAAGATGAACAAACAGATTTAGCCCTTTGAAAATCTGCAAAACCAAGACGTTCAAAAACCAACTGCATGAGGTCTGAAGGAAGCTTAGACCACCAGCTTGGTTCCATATCACCACAACTCACTACTCGGGACATTTTAGAAACTAGAAAGCTCTCTCTCTTTTTTTTTTTTGGGGTCATTACATTTGAGAGATCCATCTCTTTATATAACTTTAAGCATGCACTACAACTCCATCTATATAAAGATATAGATCTCACGGTAATCAATATTTTGAAAAGCAAAAGTTAATTCTTTCTTGATTTAATAATATACTTGGAAATCATAAATTGGATGCATGGCTACTAGAAATGTGTAGATAGTAATTCTTTTTTTAATCAAATGTAGATAGTGATTCTTTAATTTGTTGGAATTTTTTTTTGTTGAAATAAGTAAATTTTCATAAAGAAAAAATATCGTAACTTGATATTTTGATTAAAAAATGAATCATGGATCAATGCATGTATGTAAGATATATATTATGCATATATGAAGTTTATAATTTAGAAGGAAATTTTTTTTTCATAACTTTTGACCTTCATTTTGATTTTCAATAAATAGATAATATCTGAACCTAATTAACTACAGCTTTGTTGTATTTAGCAAAAAAAAAAAAACTACAGATTTGTTGTATTGACTCTTTTCAGATTAGAGATTATATGTGGATAGCTAGTCTGCCGAATACTGCAAAATATCAACATCATGAATATAGTAAGGAAAATTTAAATGTATCAAAGATATTTTATTATAAATTGTATAACAATATTACAATCTGTTTAAAATATTGCTAAAATCTACATATTCGTTACTCTTCATGATCATCTTTATCATAACCACTCAATCCTCATTCCATATGATCAATTTTTCACATCATAAATCAATTCCATATGCTAAAATCTACGTACATCTCACTGATCAAATCAATGACAAAGAAATTTGTAATAAACTCTAAATCTTTGACGACAAAGATAAAGCAAGTTTTGTCATTCGACCATTATTAGATAATGATTGCTGTACAGATTCTTAAGTAAAATGAAGTTAGTGCATTCAGAGGTAGTGGCTTGATTTTAATTACAGAGTTACAACCAATCACTCACTTCCTTCCCAACCTAACCAAAAGAGCCTCATGCTTTGCAGCAGCAACTACTTCTGCAGCTTTGTTTGCAGCTTCACGCTTCAACGCCCTTTTGGCACGCCTGCCTGTTGCAGCACCGCTACTCTTCTCCTTCTCCTTTGCCTCACGCGAGGAGGAAGAAGAGCCTGATTCAGACCCAGAGGCTTGGCCACCCCGGTGATGCTTATGCTGGGCCTGGGCCGGCCTCGCTTCTTGGCGGCCTGACCTGACGAATCCATTGTCGCCCCACCTCCTGTTTCCTAAACGAAGATTCGAACCGTGCAGATAAAACTCGTCAAGGTCATCGTCGTCTTCGTCTTCATACTCTGGTGGAATATACTCAGGTGGAATGTCGAAATCATAGTTGTCATTGCCGTTGAATGAAACCCGGTCCACTGCTTCCAGTGGAAGAAACCAAGATGCTCTTAGGAGGAGGCACACACTCTCCTCAAACATGAAATCTTCAACGCTGCAGTGAAGCCATAACAAGTTAGAAGGGACAGCAATGTATAGTACCGCCAAAAATGGTGCAAAATGTAAATAAAGATTGAAAATATTTTTACCTTCCATCAAGAGCGCGGTGGAGATTGAGAAAATCAAATGGATGCTTACATTGTGGGCAGGTAGGGTTCTCTTTGTAACTTGCCCAACGGAGTATGCACGTCACACTATATATCAATAGAAGAAAATGAATCATATCTCTTAGATCAGTAAAAAAACCATATCAACAAAGCTGATAATAAAGCTGGATTGAGAAAAGAATCGATAAGACATTACCAGTAAGCATGTTCACAGCCTTTGACCATAGCAGTTTCTTGGAGAGGTATCGTATCCAAACATATTGCACAACATCCACCATGGTTCCCGAAACTCAGCTCGTTGCTCACTACTTCAATCTTCTTTTCGTCCTAAACGCAAAGAAAATTAACATCTTCAATCAATCAATCTCGTTAACGAATAAAAAAAAAGGAGAGAGGGGTTCAAGTCAACATCATCCTAAAGGATATGCCAACCACATTCGGACACAAGTAAAACAATTAGACACAAGTCACAGATGCAACTAAAAACCTGTAAATCCAATTAAAGATGCAAAATTTAAACTAACCCATGTACATTAAGCGCAAAAAACCATTAAGGAGGTCGAGAGATTGTAATAAGAAACCAAGTTTCGGACACAAGTAACCAAATTCGGACACAAGTAACAGATTCAACATCAAGGCGATGAAAGCCCGTAAATCCAACCAAAGATTCGAAATTTAAACTAACCCACGTACATTAAGCACAAAACGAATAAGGAGAGTTGAGATCAGAACCAAAACACAAGAACCCATCAATTCTAAGAGCACATATAGATAAATTCAGACAGCAAAACACACAGATTGACCGAGTCAACGCAAACGAGAAACACAAATAAGAATAATCAATCAGGACAAAAACGAGGACAAGACCTGATCTTTAAGAGACAAAGCTTCCACTCGCGTCTCAACAACGATCTGGATCGATGAACTCATGTCAGACGAAAGGAGGAAAAAAAAAAGAAAAAAATTGGATTCCCCAGAATCTGAGAACGAAAGATTATTTGGTAAGGAGAAAAAAAAAAGATTCCTTTGTAATCTATTACGCAAGCAAACGAAAAAACTAATCGAGTAATCTGATGAAGAAGAGTCTATAAGCTCAGAGAGATAGAAAGAGAGGAGAAAGTGATATGAGAATGATTTTGGAGACCTAAAGGAGAGCAAAGAGCAGATGGACCGGGAAGCTCCCGTAGGAAACGCCCGCAGGAGATGTAGAGATAAAAAGAAGCTAGAGGTACACAAGACCACGACCTTCTACACCAGGAATCGAGCTAGCGGCAGTGCTAACTTATACGTTCCTTCGTTATAAATTATTTATTTATGAAGTATATTTTCGGCCCATGAAAAGCCCATAAACGGGCATCCAAATGACGTTCGAAAAAGCCCATTAAACATATGGAACTCAGGTCGTCTTTCATCTACCTTGAGCTTGAATTCTGCATTTTCCAAGTGCTACGGTAAAGAAAAATAGTGATGGATAGGTGAGTCTGTTGGTGAGACACTGAGTTGAGCAATACTGTTTCAAATTAGTTTTTGCATAACTGGTTATAAGAATCAAGTAACAAAAGGAGTGACTGATTCAAAGTGTTTGATACACTCATGCAAAATCAGGATTCAGAATTAAAAGAGGGCATAATGATTTATTCAAAGTTAAATATACATAAAATATCTCTGGCAGTAGAGGACTGGTTCAAGTAGTGTCTTTAAACATTGGTGTCATCATCAGCTCAAGCTTGGCCACAGCGAGCTGAGTCTTGTTGCCAGCTTTGCACTCTTGTAGTCTTCCCGCAGTTGAATAAACCTGTCAGCACCATCACATCTCATTTATAGTAATCAACAAATATTTGCTTTCTCTACTCTCATTTTCAAGTTTTATCTTTAAGATTATTCTTTTCTCCTCTTACCTTTGTGCGTCTTTGCGGATGCTTGGACTACCCTCGAACAAAGTCGCCAGACTTTCTGGAGCAACGATGAATACATTCGCCATTCTAGTTTCACACAAGCAGCACAAGTTGTTACTAAAACTATTTAAAAAAAAAGAAGGATTAATAGCATGAGTAGGGCTCAAGAATGTTATTATTACATGCCCAGAAGCTCAAATTTCTCCTCCACAGATGGAACACTGAACCTCTTTACAAAATCTCCATACTCGTTTATATCACGCTTCAGCCGCAGTCCTCCACTGTTCGTACCACACACAAAACAGAACCAAAGTTTACTCACACAAGACCATTGATTCTTTTTTTCTTTTCCTTTTGCAATGGAATGGATCTGTTAGTTAATGCCGCTAGAGTTTGCCGTGGCATACCAAACTTGGCATGGTTATACCTGGGATTGAATGTGAACTTCTGCCAGTGAGTTAGTAGTAGTTTGTCCAACCTATTTCCCTGAAAAAAAAATAACAAAGAAAATTCACTTCAAAATTCACCTTTCTCGATATAAAGCATCTGTCACTTGATGCAGAAAACAATTTTGAAGCAGCAACATTCAGGGATCGGATCATTCAGGTGAAAAGGCAGTAAGTATATGGAAAAATCAAAAGACAACGAACTGAATACAGGGAGAGTACGCTTCTCGAATAAACAAAATAGTAAGCAAAAGGCTTAATGAGATATCTCGGTTGATACAAATCATACCAGTTCAGTCAGGAAGGCTTGCTTATTAAGACCTTCTAAAGCAGTGAAGGCTGACTCAAGTACCCGGGAGAGATAAGCCACGACTCTACACACAAATGAGTGGAGTTAGATATCAAAGTAACACGTTCATTGGAAATGATATTAAAAAGAGCACAGTGTTGAGAGATGATCAGTAGATGTCATATAAAATGGTTTCGTAAACTACAAAGTATACTAGGAACAAGCACACTTCTGGCTTTTCACACGGGAAAAAAGTGAAAGACTCCATGACAATTAGAGGAAGGTGGAGTTTGAGATCGACCAACCTTATGCAGGCATTTGTTGGGCGGTGATCAGGAGAAAATCCATCATCTGGTGATCTATAATCGGTTGCCATCTGCTCAGCTGAAAGCAATCTTTCAACCTAATAGAAAGACAAGTTTAAGCATGACTCTTGAACTGTTCAGCAATTGATTCTCAAGGATCTCTGCTTGTAGATTACACAAAAAAAAAAAAACAACTAACCTCAGATATGACAGTTTCAATGCACTGTTGGAGTCCTTTGTAAGCAGCAACCTCTGCTTTGGACAGAGCAGTTGACATTTCTTCACATGAAGCAGCATGTGCACCATCCACTGGTAGGAGAAGCCTAGAAATAGAATTTGCAAAATACTGAAGAAAATAACAAAATTATAGGATTAGAATAGGGGCCAAAATATGTAATTTCAATAACAATATATAATTTCAATGGTTGAATAGCAGAAGCCTTCTTGTATTAAATAATTGAAAAAACTGATACCTGCTGAACTATAGCAACACTGCTACCACAACGTTGCACAGAAACCATGAAGGATTTAAAGCTACTTTCACCAGCAGCAGCTGCTGCTTCTGCCTGAGAAACAATCAAAGGAATTATTATAAGCAGCTCTTCCTAATGAAGACTTCAAATAGTGTGAAAGAGTAACGTGAAGTAATTACAGCGGAAGCAGCTGCCGCAGCCACTCTTCTGCTAAGTGTGCCCAAAACAAATCTCTCCCTCAATCCTGCAGCTTCAGACAGTCCATCCCTTGCCCGTTCAAGTCCCTCAGTTATGTATGTGCTCACCTGCAAGAACTCATCATGCTTAGCACAATGAGTATGAGTGATTAAAAAATCTTATTGAACAGCATACCTGATCTAGCAGGCAAGTAAATATGGCTTTAACATTGGCTGCAAGTGTGGCTGGCTGCACAAAGAAAAAAAATTATATTGATCAAACATACAATTCCAGATGCGACAGTTAATATACTGTAAGATAAGTTCGTCAATATCCTAATTATTCTCCTAAATTGTTAACTTGAGTAACCTGAGATGACAACAGTGTGCATCTGGATATTGCTTCTTCACTCCATCGAACAAACTCCGTCACGACAGTGACTGCTATCTGCTGCTGAGAAGATGATATTGAAGCACCCTTAGAGCGCCCTATTGTCCCAGATGATTCTTGCTGATTCTCAGCACGTAGTTCTTCCATCTGTAGAGAAACACATATCTAATCACTTCACACTAATAAACAAAACAAAAACTGACTTCAATGAGGAAATGAAAAAAGTCTTATTAAACCTTTGCTTGATACAGTTGCTTCAGGGAGGCCTGCTCATGCTCAGGGTATTCATCCTTGTGCGATGAAAACAAGGACTCAGTCAAATCTGCACACTCAAGATAAAGACTCTTAGCACCAAGGAGATTTTTAGCATGACGACACAAAAAATCTATCACTCAGAATAACAAGAGAAACCAAAGTGACCTTCAACATCCAGGTCACCGCATCCAACAGCTCGGAGGTCTTTAGCTAGTTCTTGGGTTCTCTCATATGCAACCGCAAACATTCTAAGGTACTAAAGACAAAAACCAAGAGTTAACTTTCTTATCACACTTATACTATGCAGAAAGACAAGAAAAAGATAAGGAAGGGTCTACACACTAGTAATAGTCCGCCTTCTTGCACAGGTGGTGGACTCTGAAGAGAGGGCTTCACCAAAATTTTGTCAAGAATACCTGTGACACGCTGCTCCAGAACTCTCTGCGTAAAATTAAAGAAGAGTTGGTAAAAGCTTATTCATATGCCGAGGTCACACTACAGTGTCCAATTTATCGGCTCCCATTTACCTGAACTAAGATAGCCATAACTTCATTTGGAGCGGGGAAAACAGCTGTAATGGTCGCTGCTTCTTTGCGTACAGTGTCTACACATGAGAAGTAACAAAAGATATGAATCAGCATAGAAGCATGTTTCAAGTATTGCAACCAGATCAATCGAAATCCTTCAGACCTGTAATTTCTTTGTATAAAGAAGAAAGTCCACGGGCAACATTGCTAGGACTAGGCTGAGAACCATTGTCACCAAGCACCAACCTAATGTCTGAATTCATGACTTCCACATCAATAAACATTGGACGTGTTGCCACATAATGTTGCATGGCACTTGTACCCCTGTTAAACTGATAATCAAGAAGAAGAGAACTGAATATTAAAACCAGTATGTAAGCACTAAACTTAAGAAATGCCTTCGTTTCTGAATCTAAAATAAAGAACAGGTTTTCCTACAAGGTGCATGCTTCAGAATAAAGTAATTCACCTGTGACAAAATCTTAGCACATTCTGACATGGTGGATAAATCTCTCCGCTGCGATGCAGCATCAAAACGAGATAAAAGCCTGTTCTCCAATTCTACAACATTGGATTCAAAATGTCACAAAGGTTGAATTTTAGAATACACTAAACCTCTTCACTCATGGTGAATATTCAAGAAAAGAGAACAGTATAAACAAAATAGTTTACCATTACAGTAATCCTGAAGATTAGCAACTGCAACTTCCAGTCCTCGGCCAGGGGTTGCATTTCCTGCAGCACCTTGCCTTCCAATGTCTTCCTCAGCAAACGATCCTGATATGGACAAGGCGAGCATCGAAATAAATTATTAACTGTCCAGTGTCCACTTTCGTTGTTCTGGAAGCAAGATATAGATATCACATCATACGTAATTTCTGAGCGATGGAAGCAGCCTCAGCTACACGGCTATCATCAGAAAACAAAGCGGAGAGCTCCATAAGATCCCCTGGACTGCCGTTGAACTCCATCAGGTACTGCATTGGTTGAACAAGGATTAACTTAAAGCATTCATCTAACTAATTAACCAACCTTACAACATAGATTTGATCTTACCTTTATAAGCTCTATGGTCTGGCTAGCAGTTTCCCGCTGAGCATCTGCACTCTAAGAGAGGAAGCATGCGTCAATATTGGATTTAAATCACCAAACAGTTCGTTATACACGGGACTAGTTTTACCTGCAAATGATCTCCTATTTTTGCAGCGGTCTGTCCAACACTTGAAATACGACCGTCCAACCTCGCAAAGCTCTCAAAAAGACCGTCCACACCTTTCTCTATCTAAAAAGAAGAATCCTTTTAATCCAATTCAAGAAATCTAATCAAAGAAGAAGTGTTTTTGACTAACAAACCTCAGTCAATGTCTTCCGGTGCTTGGCATCTTGGGTTGAAACTTCCTTCTTTAATGTATTGAGCCTTCCATCAACCTTACCAAAATATTTTAACAAAAGCCATAAATATCAAAAGGATGGAAAGAAAGAAAGAAGGAGAAAGAAACCAATACACACACACACACTCACATTCTTCCGGAGATCAATCAACTCCTTGCAAGCGTCTTTGAAGAGAGACAAGAGACCATCTACTTCAGGGAAAAAAGGAGCAGAAGAAGAAGACATCTGAGAGAACCTGGACGCATCAGACTGCCCCCCACGTAAATGCCCATTTGCCAAACCATCGATGTTGCCGTGTCCATCACCTGAATCAGCTTCTTCTTCCAGGAAAGAAGGCAAGAGATCGTTCACCAGGTTCCCAAATAACGCATCAAATGAAAAGTCACCCTGCGAGAGAGTGACCAAAACAAATCAGAATCCTTTAATGATTCAAAACATCAAGGTGAAGCCTTTACCTTGAAATCTTCAATGTCGAGTATCAGAGGAGCAGAGGATGATGATCTGGGACCACCTCTTGCTCCTCTCATTCCTTCTGTCATCTGATGAAAAATTAGAAAGAAAGAAAATAAATGAAAATTTTCAAGGAGTTGAAGAATCAAGTTTGATAGATCAATTGAAACGAACATTCATTATTCATTCAATAATGACGCGTATGAAAAAAAGGACTGTAGCATCAAATTCATAACATTTAAATAACTTTCTCAGCCGAATGCTACAAAGTCAGAAACTTTAGGACGACCCATCTCGCGGATAACGATACGGGAGAGGAAAATATAATAACGGAGGAACTTACCGGAGATGAAGAGCGAGATCTAGCCGGCGGAGACCGGTAGCTTTGGGGGGGAGAGAAAGACGGAGAAAGAGAGAGACGGTCAGCTTTGGCGGAGTTTTTCACATTATAGTGTGAGCTGTTAATTATTAATTAGTAGCAGGTTATTTTTTTAACCGCCCGGTTTAAATTGTTGTGTTGAGGATTAGATTGTTTGTTTAAGCAAATCTACAAAAGCAATCTACAGATTTACTTCTTTTACTGACTGTAAATCCAAACGCAAATCTTTTTGCTAAGAGCATCTCCGATGTATTACTCCATAATTTACTCTAAAATGGTGCAACTCCAAAATGGAGTAGAGTTTTACTCCAATGTATTATTTCATTTTTTACTCTAAAAATAATATTTTTTAGAGTGCAACACCTTATACTTTTAAAAATTTACTAATTATTCCCAACTATTTCATGTTTACAAAAATTTCTTAAAATATAATTTATTTGAATTAAACCTTTTTATTAAAAAATACAGAAATCATAAACATAAAATAAAAGACAATATATAAGTTGGTTCATTAATGAGCATTAGAATATTTTTCCCACAAATGATCAACTAATGTATTTCATAATGAAAAATGAGCTTCTTTATCTTTTGATATTCCTAAATCAAGCAAGAAAGTTTTAAAATCGGACATTTTCATCTTCTGCAATTTCGATATCTAGAGGTGGAGTTTTTCTTTCAAGTTCAATTGGTTCATCGAGTTCACACTCATATGGAGATTCAAAAACAAAATCATGTACGGAAAAAAGAAAACAAAGTTTTGTTTTATGATTTGAATTCCACACAAGATCCGAATGTCTCGCGATATTCAAGCTCAGCAAGTGCAAATAATATCAAAGCGAAATGCTAATTCACACGATCAACAAGCTCTTTCTCAGTTTTCTCTGTTTGAACAATACTTTACCGGTCTTAGCGGATCCGGAAACGATTTGCCGGATTATTAAATCATTTGTTTATGTTATCTTTATTTTATATTATTCATGTTTTTATTAGTGTTATACATTTTATCTAAAATGTCTAAATAATGGGTTATCTTGTTTTTCATGTTATTGTATCATTTTAACATAAAAATATTATTTAAATAAAAATAAAAATATTAAAGATTTGAAATGACCATTTCTTAAATATAAAAAGTTCAACTCCAAAATGGAGTGGGTTGGAGAAGATTTTACTACAAAATGATATTTGGAGTAGAAAATAGAGTAGGATTGGAGATGTCCTAAGTAAAACTGAATTGTGAAGATTTAAGATTTGTAAATAATTAATTTTGAGAAATTCTTTAAAATAACTGGATACCACTTTTTAAAAATACTTTAACATTTGAATTTATAATTTAAGGATTATTGGTTAGAATTTAGTATTTAAGAATGAGGTTGGATTTATAAAACTAAAATTCCTCTAGATATTCATTAAAAATAAAAATATATATATTTATAAAATTAGATTTAAGGTTTAATGATTAGAATCTAAGCTTTAGTATTTATAGGTGGAACTAGAATAAAAGTTTTAAAATATAAAGTAATTTAATATTTTCATTAATTATAAATATTAATTTTGATAAAAAAAATATTGGGATGCTATTTTGTGAGAAAAAAACTAGAAAAATATATAATGAAATTTTCCCTATACAAATTATAGCAAAAAATAATAATTCAGAGAAATAATATTAATGAAAGGTAAAAAATCAAAACATATCACAGACTTTGACCACAGAGAGATTCGTTCGTTAATAAGCGTTACTCTGTAAACAGTTTCTCTCTCTACTTCCCTTCTTCCTCCTCGTAGAGAGAGAAATAAACAAAGAAGAGAGAGAATCTCCGTCCCTCTCTCTCTCTCTCCTGCACGTTATAAGCGTTTCTCCTCTTTATCTCCCCTCCCCTTTCAGACTTTTAGCCCAATGAGTTCGCTTCGCTTCGTTGGTTCATAAGATTCGCTCGTATCCGTTTCCGTTAACCGAAAGCAAAGCTCACATCGATGGAGCTGGTGGGGAGAGTCGTTAGGAAAGAGATCGAAGGCGTCGGGTTCTGCTCCGGTACGGTTCGATCTCGCGACGATTCGTCTGGATTGTTCGAGATCGTTTACGAGAATGGCGTTACGGAGATCTCGGAATCAGCCGAGGTCGTCGCTGCTCTCGTGACGGGAGAAGGGGAATCACGGCCTCGAGGGGATGTTGATTTGAATTGTGGTCCTGTGGAAACCCTAGGTGGTGTGGATTTGAATAGGTTTGATGTTCCGACTGGGTTGGATTTGAATTTGAACGAGGGTTTAGGGTTGGTGAATGTTGATATCGATTACGAGGAGGATTGTGGTGAGGAAAGGAGGGGGTTTATTGATCTGAACGTGGATGCGAGCTGTGATTTGGAGAATGGGGACAAGAGGGAGGAGGGAGGGTTTGATTTGAACGTGGAGGTTAACGTGGAGAAGAACAGCAAGGATGATAAACTCGTTCAAGAAACCAACATGCAGAGTGATAATGGTTTCGAGGATGATATCTTCGAGACTGGAGGATGTAAAGAAGTTCATGTTGCTGAAGTGTCCTGTGTTCAGCTTTTGGAGGAGATAGGGAAGCAGAACGGTGTTTCTCTGCAGGATATGAACACTCCTGACTCTAATGGGGCTGAGCGGGAGGATGATGCTAAGACTGTTGATAAGTCTCTCTCTGAAAGGGAAATGTCGGATGAATACACTAGTGGTAGGAGAAAAAGGAGAAAAGGCTCGGAGAAGCCGAAGATCACGAGTCAGCCTCGGTTGAGAAGAAGCGCTCGAAGAATGTCAGCTCGATCCACTGTTACAGCTTGCTTAGCTGATGAAGTTTCCCCTTCTCCGTCAGTTAGTAGTCTGACAGACGAGAAAACTTGGATCGTTGATGAAAAACCTGAGGATATTTCTGAGCTTCCGGAAAAGCCACAGTTACCTCCATCCTCGCGTATTTTGAATTTAGATGGTCTTCCCGTACTTAAGGTCTTCACTGCTTACTCTTGCCTGAGGTCCTTCAGCACTTTGCTGTTTTTGAGTCCCTTTGAGTTGAAGGATTTTGTAGAAGCGCTGAGGTGCATGTCTCCTAGTATATTACTTGATAGCATCCATGTTTCGGTCTTGCAACTATTGAGAAAACGTTTGAAACAACTCGTTGATGAAGGTGACCGGTCTGCGTCTGCTTGCCTGAGGTATGGTTATTATTTTCTGTCTTGAGTAATGATTGCTTAACGATTACTACTCTTTTATGGACATAAGCTTCTCTGGTTTTGGTTCTCATCTGCTGGTGGTGTGTTAAATGCAGGAGTCTTGATTGGGATACGTTGGATGCGGTTAATTATCCCCTTTTTGTGGTCGAATACCTGCTATTTTCTGGGTCTAAGGACAAACCCGGAGTGGATCTAACTCGATTTAAATATTTGAGAAATGAGTATTTCAGACAGCCCATGGATCTGAAAATTGAGATACTTAGCCGTTTGTGTGATGATATGACCGATGCTGAAGTTGTGATATCAGAGCTTGATAAAAGATCTTTTGCAGCTGAGTCTGAAATGGAAACTGACAGGAAGACAAATTCAGGAGTGAGACGCAGAAAGCGAAGTATGATGGAGCTGGCAGATGATCTGTCTTTGAATGATGAGGTCATTGATCTCTCGTTTGACCGGAACAGTGACTACTGTTGTCTTTGTAAAATTGATGGGAACTTGCTTTGCTGTGATGGTTGTCCGGCTGCCTATCATTCTAAGTGTGTCGGTGTTGCCAGTGACCTTTTGCCTGAGGGTGACTGGTACTGTCCTGAATGTGCATTTGATCGGCTTGTACCAGGATTAAAGCCTGAAAAGCAAATTCGAGGAGCAGAGTTTATAGAGATTGATCCCCATGGCCGAAGATACTACAGCAGTTGTGGCTACTTACTGGTGTAAGTTTCTTTCTTTTGATTCTCTTGTTCTAAGAAGGGTTAGCGCATGGTCTTAGTGGAATCAATTTAGTATAGCCACCACTAGAATTTTTTGGTTAGTAAATAAATATACCTTTGTAATGATAGTAGATATTTTTGCTGTCTTACCTCAGTGGTACAACTTTGTGATGATGGCTTGCGAGCACTGTCGAAACATTTCGATTATATGCCAGAGCTCGTAAGTGAAGGTTTTAGCTTTAAAACCAACCCCAGTTTTAGCTAGCTGGAGCATTAACTGAACCACGTAGGATTAAATAGAATATGCATATAACATGCATCTAACATGATAAAACTGCCGTTCCTGTAAATATTCCAGTAAGTTGAATTGCATATTTGGACATTTGAATCGCCTCTTTTGCTTGTAACTTACTTCTAGGAACTTCTTTCATATGCTGATTGTAGGAACTGCTATATCTCTTCACAGGTTGGCTGATGTTGTCCACTATGAATTTGCAGGATAGATACGGACGGCTCAGGCTCAGTGAACTACTACCATGTGAATGATGTGATCCTTGTATTGGAGCAGCTCAAGTCATGCGGTAGTTTCTATCTTAGCGTAATAAATGCAATTAAAAAGCACTGGGATATCCCTGTTGGGCTGAAAAGGACAATGAACGGTGTGAATTCACCAATGTCCGTATGCTTGGATAATTCAGCCAAAGGAATGGTTTTTTCTATCGATGGGTTGAAGGCTTCTTTATCAGCTCCAGAAAAACAGCCAACATCTGGCGTTAAAAAAAGGCTGGACGAAGCATCTAGCAATGGAGGTCCACATAATCATTTTCGTAGGACTCGTCGGAAGATATCAGATTCAGCTATTGGACTAGATATCCATAATTTGAATTCCGAAGGCTCTGCTGAAACTGTACAAAATGGTTTGGATGTCATGAAGGAGCCAAATTTGAAAATGAACACAAGGAAAGGAATTAGAGAGAATGTGCAGAGCGAAACAGGCTACCGAAACCAGTACATATTTGCTCAGATGACTACAGCAATTTCTGAAGAGCTGGCACGTAAGTCAGTTAGCCGTGCCAATGATATGCGATCTGATGAAGAGATAACTTCTACACAGGTGAAGACTATATTGATGAAAACCACTAAATTTCAATGGCGAAACATCCAAGGCCTCTACCTCGATGCGTGGAAAGAAAAATGTGGATGGTGCCATTCTTGCAAATCTGAGGATGCCGGGAATGAGACAAATTGTTTGTTTAACATGAGTCTCGGGGCTTTACGGAGTCCTTCGGAAACTGAAGTTGCTAACAGTCAATCCATTGATAAGAAAAGTCATCTTATGGCTATCATTTGCCAGATGTTATCCATGGAAAGTCGATTGCGAGGTCTTTTGGTTGGTCCATGGTTGAATCCACAGCACTCGAGAATTTGGCGTGAACACATTCTGAACGCATCAAGCATATCCAGCTTGAGACATTTATTAGTTGAAGTAAGTTTCTCCCAAGCTTTCATTTTGCAATGGCAAAGTTTCTAAGTTGAATCATTTTTTGGCGAAAGTCGAATCTTCTTCATTATAGTCTCCTGCCATGGATAACTTTAGCTTTCGTTTGTTTTCTTCCTATTTGAAAGCTTGTCCTAATCAATTTGTGGTAAATATTTTTAGTATGGCTAGGGATGTTGAATGTTTTGCTTCTTCTCCATTTGTTTAAAACTTAACTATCTTCAGAAGTCTTTTAAGTAGGATTTCTTGAGCACTTGATTGTTGTGTAGAGCATTAATGGTAAATCTCCTAATGTTTTTTGTTTTTTTGTGAATTACCCCTGCAGTTAGAGGCAAATTTGCATCGTCGTGTTGTTTCACTTCAGTGGCTAAACCATGTCGATTCTTCCGTAGAAATGGGCTCCTCTAGACATATTATCATATCAAAGACTGCTAAAAGGCGCGGGACATTGTTGGAGTCGGGTGTTAACCCTACTGCAAAGAAAAATGGTGCACTGGCCATGTCTTGGTGGAGAGGCGGCCGAATTTCACGGCAATTATTCAACTGGAAGGTTTTACCCCGCTCTTTGGTCTCGAAAGCTGCTAGACAAGGTTTACATTTTCTCTTTTGTTCTTGGTTCACGTTTGTTTTTCTACTCTGTTCAACTATTCTTTTGTTCCTCTCACTTCCATTTACTTGTTTTATTTTTCATGCACTCTACACTATGCAGGTGGAAGTGTGAATATTCCAGGAATACTGTATCCTGAGAATTCAGAGCCCGCTAAGAGAAGCCGACGTGTTGCCTGGGAAGCAGCTGTTGAGTCATCTACGACTTCAGAGCAGCTCGGATTTCAGGTAATATACACTTGGTCAAACTGAATGTAATTCTTGTTTCGCTGCTATGGACAAGAAATAAGGTGTATTGGACCTATTGGTAATGGACATCCTGACAAGAATTTCGATTTCTATTTGCCCTACGCATGAGTGTAGTTTGTCAAACTGAATGAGGTCTTTAAGTTTTTGTCGACTTTGATTGTCAAATTGCGGTGAAGTAGATCTAATTTGTCGACATTTGCAGTTTTATACACTTATCATTTGTCTTGTTCCACTGTCTCCGATAAATGTCTACTTGTGGAATGCCTTTTATCCTTGGATGACTTTCAGCTTACAGTTTAGTGATGTACAGGTAAGGACACTCCATTCTTACATAAATTGGGATGATATTGAAAACAGTCATCTTCTTCCTGCATCGGACAAAGAGTCCAAAAAATCTGCCAGGCTGTTCAAAAAAGCAATTGTCCGTAGGAAGTGCATAGAAGAAGAAACTGTGAAATATCTCCTGGACTTTGGTAAAAGGAGACATATTCCGGATGTTGTGTTGAAGAACGGTCGCATGATTGAAGAATCCTCGAGTGAAAGAAAAAAATTCTGGCTGAATGAATCATATGTGCCTTTGCATCTTGTAAAAGGATTTGAAGAGAAAAAAGCTGTACGTAAAGCTAGTAAGCCAGGAGGCTCCATCAGACACTCTAAGATAGACAAAGTACGGAAAATACCCTCAGAGAGAAAAGGATTCTCATACCTATTTGAAAGAGCAGAAAGACCTGAGGCTTCTTTGTGTGAGCAATGTAAGAAAGATGTTCTTTTGAGGTATGTACTTATCACAACCCTTTTTCCTTCAAAAATCTGTATCTTGATTAGCGTAGCAATCGTATATTGACTAAGTTCAAAAAGGATTGTCGCTTGGACTTTGCGTAGAACATGATAGCATGACATTTTACCTACAAAACATATCTTATAGTTTTTGTGTTTGTTTGTTGAGTAATGATCTTTCTTAACTGCTTTTTTTAATGGTGTTTCTTTTTCTTGAATGACAGTGATGCTGCGTGCTGCAACATCTGCAAAGGTTAGTCTCTGTTACTTTTTTTTTTGGTTAAAGAGCTTTTCGATGCAGAAGCTATGCTTGTGTAGTTAATCTAATAAGAACCTAGCCCATACATAACACAAACGAAACTCCACAAAACTTCTTGAATTGAATGGGGTAGACTTAAAGAAGAATTTTTCCTGCACAAGAAATGATTAAACATTTTGGATGTATTGACCTGCGGTACAGCCGGTTCAACCAGGTGATCCTAAAAGCAATCCAGTTCACTAACCAATGTCATCCCTTAAGACCATGAATCTTTACTCCAAAAGTGAACTTGAGAGTTAGTGTACCCATAGAATTGTTAGTAGTTAGACTCAATCCTCATCAAGAGGTGGCCCCTAGCATGATCTTTCAGAAAATAGTTATTAAGCGTTTCTTATTGACATTACCTATGATATAAATTTCAGGATTATTTCACAAAAAGCATATCAGGAAAGCGGATAAAGAAGGGAGGTACATCTGTCTTGCATGCAGAAGTGAAGTCCTGGCAAAAGAACAACCCACCGTACGTAGAAGAGGGCGGCCCCCAGGGAGTTTCCGTAAAAAAGTTGGAGTTCAGACACAAAAGCATAAAAAGGTCATCATACCTGCTCGCAAATCAGTTCGGCTAAAGAAGACTAAAACGTCAATGGCAGAGAGAATCTCTGTAAGGTCAAAGAATCGTAAAAAGGTTGTTGCAAACAAACCATTGCGACGTTCGGGCAGGAGACCGAAGCATGTTATTCGGCTGCAGGATGAAAGTGAAGTTTCAGGAGGGAGTAAGAAACGGAAACTGGAAACCAAAAGAGGTAGAGGTAGGCCTAAGAAAGTAAAACAAGAGATTTCCGTAAGAAAGAAGAGAACAGAAAGGAGCTTTAGCTATTGGTTGGATGGACTCCGCTTATCAAGAAAGCCTGATGATGAACGGGTCAATAAGTTCCGGAAAGATGGGTGTTCTAAACCTTTGGAAAACTCGGATTCTGATCAAGTTCAACGTCAGTGTCGTTTATGCGGCTCGGATGACTCTGAATCCGGATCAACTTTCATCGCTTGCGAACTCTGTTCAAGTAAATCTATTTTCTAACCTTCTTTTGGTTCACCATGATTAAAATTGCAGGAGTTGGTTTCCTTTTTTCTCAGCTTTATTTTTCTCTTTTTTTGTCTGTAATGTTTGTTAGAATGGTACCATGGAGATGCATGTGGGATTAACGAGAAGAACTCAAGTATGGTGATTGGATTCCGGTGCCATCTCTGTCGAGAAAAGCCTTCTCCCACCTGTCCACATATGAGATCTACTACTTCCCCTGCCCCATCCTAAGCTGTGAATTTGTTAAAGGCTGGGGATCAAGTTAGAAAAATCAGAGTAGAGAATCAAAACAGAAGAGGAAAATGTTTGGTGGTAGTATGAAGTTATGTTTGGCTTGTTGGGATTGTGACTTGGATGAGTAGGTACTAAAGTGAAGTGGTCGACTTAGAATTAGATTGAACAGAAAAGGGATTCAAGAAGCAGAGTTAATTTTAACATTAATTTCGATTTTTCAGAATGGAAGGAGTTAAGTAAACATGTGACGGTATGTAAAGAATATGTTGAATCCATTTTCTACCAAAAACGATTGGTAGTGGTGTTTGTTACTTTTACCAAATGTAATTTGTACCCTTCTATCTTCATTACAAAGGCAATTTACTTCTCCCATTAGCGTTATCATTGTTCTGCATGTTGGTAATGTGCTTGAGATCATTAGCTAACTGTGGAAGTCATCTCAACTTCTCTTAACTTGATTTTCTTCTTAAGATGGATTTGCCATTGTTTCTAACTCTATGTATAGGCGGCAGAGAAGAAGCGGTAAACAACTCAAATTTACTTCCTTCAAACCTGTGATTTTGTTTGATTGAGACACCATTCAACAAGATCAAATCTGAGTTATTGCACTGAACCAAACATGTCTGATGCTGATAGACAGCAAAACTCAATCAAAGAGAATATTATTGATCAGACATGAGATATAACTAACAACTTCAACAATTGTCATAAGTTGAAAGCCAGAATAATCTATAAGACTACCAGTATACATGGAAGCATCCTAGTCTTGGACTACTGAGATACAAAACAGAGCAGCAAATGACATTGTCACTTGGTTGACGTGAGCTGCCTGAGATTGTACTTTGCCAGCTCCTTGTACTTCTCTACCACCCCAATTAAGCACACTGTCTGTAAATTGCAACACAAAACCAGTTTTGAGTTTATAACCAACCAGTTTGTTAATGCAAAACTCAAGACATCAAAACTTATCTTGTTCACCTTGACAATTTCAACTACGATCGACATCTCTGGATTGCTCAAGTCAACTTTGTGAGGGGCAGGTATGGATTTCGCCACCGTGTTTATTATTTTCATCCTATCAACGCCTGTGTTTGCACGCGCTCCATACAACACAGCAAACTGCAGTAGTAGTGAAATATAGAGATAAGCATTTCGGAATCAAGTAAGGGATACACAACAATGGTGCTAATAGTATTATTACTTTCCGGGGGTTATCAGTCTCAACAGGAAAATACTGTTCTACAAGAGGCTTGATGGCTCTTGAAATCTCTTCCTCTGAAGGATAACACGACACTTCAACTGGCACAAGTCTTAGGATGAACCTAAACGTCAAAATATTTGTTAGCAAAACTAAAGGCATAAAACAGTTATAGCATTCTTGGTATGATAGTAAGATCAAACCTTGACATATGCATCTTAGTTGCAGCAGCAGAAGTCAATCCATGCTGTACAATATCTTTAGGACTTGGGTCACCATCTCTCCTTTTCATTTGAATGAAGGCAATACCGTTGCAGCCCGGATCTAACTTCATAAACCGTCTCTGTCATAATATGGATAATAAAGACAGTCATGATCTCCACAAAGAGATAGAAACATACACTTTAAGGAAACTCATAGATAGTAAAGCTTACCTTACTCTTGTCTCCGAGCTCTTTTAGTTCAGCATCAATCAGCTTATCAATAGACTTCTCTGCATCACCGTTTACTTTTGTTGTTGAGTCACTTGCTTCTTCCGTACACGTCTTCTTTCTTGGAGGTTCTCCGACACCGTTTTGATCTTTCACTTCATCTTCTTCTTCCTTTTCAGTCTTAGTTTCTTCCACTTGTTTGACTTCACATGCACCTTCACTTGCTACTTCTTTCTCATTCACTTGATCATTACCGCCTTCACTCACTTCAGTCTCGTCTCCATCACCATTATCATCCTCATCATCGCTATAGTGAAATGTAACTTTTTTGTTTACAGGGTTCTCAAGCAACCCAGAGGAGTTGACTTTCAAACCAGTCCCATGCATTAGCTCCTCAAAAAACTGTAACATATACACAATTAACTCAACTCTCGACGTGTGACTCTAATAAAGAACTCAGCTTTATGGAAGAAACAGAGACACTAAGCACAAAATGAACAGCTAGTCGGAGATTAGATCAAATCAAAGGAAAAAAAAAAAGAGAGAAAGTTTACGGAATCTATGACGTTAATAGCTTCCTGAGAAGCTTGGAATTCACGTCCACCATCGCAGGAGATGAAGAAACCTTGTACCCCTGGCTTCAAAGGGTAAGCTCCCTTCTTCTTCGCTGGTCTCTGCGATCAAGCAAAATTAGCTGCAGATTCATAGGAAAACATTGTGTGGGAGCATAAGAGAGAGAGAGATGGCAGAAGGAATACATTCTGAGGGAGATAACGCTGCTTTCTCTTCTTGCTTTGGTCACCGGTAGCCATCGTCGGAGACAGAGTAAGTTTTTTTTTTTTTTTTCTGAGTTTCAGACAAAACACACAGTGACAAACAAACATTACTTAGGTCATTGGTCATGCCGTTGCGGATCTATTGGGCTTTCAGTACTGGCCCATTAGTTGAAAAATATTTCATTTTCAGGCTTCAATACATGATTATTTAAAACCTTTTTCAATACATGATTTTTTCGTAAAAGAAAATAATCAAACTTTGATACCGTAAATTTTTTGGTATATAAAATTTATCCAGAAATAACGTTTACATAGTGAATATATTAAAGTAATTTGTTTTGTAATTAAAAATAGTAAAATCGTTTATAACTCAATTCTACGAGTTGATCTAAATTATCAAACGATCATTAACAGTGTATGTTGTTACACAGAGACTGTTATTTGACTATAAATTCGATAGTTATTGCCTTATTGGTATTACAAATAAAACACTTAATGCTTCCACACGCCAGCGGATTATTTAAAATGGATGCTTATAGTAATGGCTCACGGCGACACTTAGAGTAACCCTCTTTCCCAAAAAGCAGCTTTCATCTCTTTCAATGACTGTTCCATATCATCACATATCTTATGAGGATCTGGTATGATTGTAGGATCAACCGCTAACGAGATTGTCATTCTCCCAGCATAACTCATGAAATGTATTAACAATGCCTATCAAACACAGAACACATGTGTCGGACGAAAAAAATAACGATTTATTTATGCAACGAAGAAGAAGCAAAGAAGCTACATACTTGTGAGTGTCCGTAACCGCTTGGAGCAATGTAAGTGATAGGATTGCCATGAAAACTGATTTCTTCCATGGGACCCATAACGTTCGAAAGACATGTTGTTGTGTTGATCACTGTTCTATTGAACAGTTTTGCTGCTACCTAGAGTGACAAGAGTTGTGTTATATTTTCATGACAGTTACAAACAAATCTTTTAATGGTCAATGAATAATCGGCTTATTTTACCTTAGCTCCTAACAAATTTTGGCACATTTTGATCATCAAATACGCTAGATGGGCGTGGTAAGAATGCTTCTTTCGATCCATCGTGGATTTGGATACTTGTAGATAAACCAGTGGATCATTTTTTAAACCGATGGAGAAGGGCAAAACAATAAAGCTAAAGTAATTGCCCCATCTGCATTTTGAATCTCTGACCATCATATCTGCCAAAGGCTTTTATACAACAACAATATATATGAAGTTTTTTTTTTCCATATACATATAAAGAGTTTAGATTAAAATTTGAGGTGTGTGTCTCTTACCTTGAACCCTATCTGTGACCTTAGATTTACCGTACAACCTGCTCGAAATCGTATTCTACCTGGAAGATTGTTCGGATACGGTATCAGTGCTCCATCCTCCTCATTCTTATTGTCTAGTTTGTCAAGAAACAAGATAAACATGTAATACAAGCATTAGACGTAGTTAAAAAAGCAAATTCTCTTTAATTTTTTGTATCAGAATCAACTTATGTTTAAGATATTATCTATGGCAAGTTAATTGTAACAACTCCTAGTAATACATATCATATACATTGAATTTAATATTTACCATATTGTCGGTTCAAGTAGCTAGAAAGAGAGGCTTGTGTAATTCCGACAAGAACATCGTTGATAGTCTGTAGCAACACGTGAAAGATGAAATAAAGATCCACTGAAAGAAAATTAAAGAGTAACTTATGAACACAAAGTGTAACGTACCATATTCATAGCGTTCTTTATAAGTTTAATGTCATCCAAAGAGATAGTTCTGTGATAAAATCTCTTTGGATTATTCCCAACATCTTCGCCGCCTTTGAGATGTGTTTTTGTATCCTTCAAAAACAACATAGTAGCAAAAAGCAGCAACATGTCCACAACTGTATTCCAAATCAGCCTCATTGTAGAACCAACGGTGAACATCGACCTTAAGAACCAACCTTTGTTTTTGTACATTTCACGCCGTTTTAACGAAGGAATAGTAGTTGAAACTGTGTTGGGGTCTGATGTTTTATGTGTGCATGCGAGCAAGAGGGACACCATGGACGTTCCATCTCCCAACGTATGGTGAGTTCTTACAACACCGACAGCTTCAGCATCAGAGGTTTTGACGTTAAGGATGTGAATGTCCCATAATGGTCTTGATCTATCCATAGGATTCATCGTGAGACGTGAGGTATAGTCATCGACGAAGCCTTCTCCGCCTTCACCTATCTCTTCTGGATCTATGTATGGTACAACTACATGGTCTTCTACATTGACTTTCGTCTCAATCCATTTTGCACCATCACTGGACTGTGAAGTTAAAGACACATGTAGACAAAACATATAATAAGAACGTGGCTTGTTCAACATATATTTGATGTGTTGTGAGAAAAATATTCTTAAAGAGTATTATATTTTCTGAAAATATATATTACAAAGTAAAATCTAATTAAACCAGATGATATTCGAATGCACCAATTACACGTGATAACAAACGGCTGTGTAATGGAACGTGTGTATGTGGATATTATTAGAGTAGTGTACCAGTTTGCTGGAGAAACGAGGATGCTTGTAGACATTTTGCTTCAAGGCATCAAGGACGACGTCGGGTTTGATCTTGGTTTTGAACCCTATCATGGTGACGGCACAGTAGTCTATGCCTCGCGACTGGAATACGCGAGCCATCGGGCTGAGGGGCTGTTCTTCCTCCTCTCTCATTCTCTCTTTTTTCATTGATGTCTGGTTCTTTGCTCATGTGTATAGTGTTTTTTTATAAGAAAACATAAATTTATAAGTGGTACAAGTGGTGGGGAAGAAAGAAGTAGTACTTTTTCTCACAACTATACGATTTTTTTTTAATGTTAGTGTGACTAGATTTTTTGTTAATACTTTGATTGACGAGAAACATCTTCCAATAAAAAAAAATTCATTCAATTCTGTTTAGTATGTCACTGGACTCATCAAAAGCTAAACTTGGGGCATGAGCAACACAATTTAGTACTCCCTCCTTGATATTCTAAGTGTCATTTTTACATTTTTCGCTGAGATTAAAAAATTTATATAATAGATCAATGTATTCTAATTTAATGCATGATTAATTAAATAAATATAATTTAAATAAAGTCTATTGATTGTTCAAAAAGTTAAAAGATAGATTTAACTTACAAAGTTATTTTGAAACTGTAGAATAATTCTTATTTTAAAACAGAAAAATAAAATTATATTTTTTTATGAAATTGAGGGAGTATGATCAAGTGCATGTGTCTTATCATCTTATTAAATGTTGATATGGAGTTTGATTGCGGAAAGTCACGCAAAAAGATGCCGGTGCTGGTTGCAGATCCAGTCATACCTCTATACGTTCATTTATTGATTACATTGGTTTGCTAAAAGTACCACTCGCCTTGTTGGAAAATATGCAAATATTATTTCATCTGTGTACCTATAATAACTACACCTACAACTTTTTTTATAACAGTTTTTTTGAGCAACTTTTTTTTTTTTGAAACTGTTTTTCTATTAAAATGCATGAGAATGAAAAGAAAACAGGTTTAGCCAAGAACTTAGTTTTTGGGCTTTTGCCCTTACATAATTATGCCCTACCAAAATACAGCCCATAATAAACACAAAACAAGAGAAAATCCCAGCCCAAATAGAAACCAGCCCAAGAGCAGTTAGAAGATGGAGAGTTACCAATCGATGAAACCGAAGTCGAGACAGGATGATTCAGAGATAACAAATAAGCCACATATGTATATTTTTTGAGCAACTTATAACGGTTTTAACTACACCTACTGTGATTATTTTTGTCCACTACCGTAGAATTGGAAATTGGAAATTAAATCCCAGTCAAATTGGTTGTGGAAACGACCCAATTTCAAAATTTTAGGTCTGTAAGTTGTGAACGACTTTGTAACATATCAAAAAGTTTTCACATTATTTATTAGTCTGCATATTTAGAGTGATTTCATTGTTTAGTGTAATATGTATACATGTAGTAATTTTTTACATGATTTAATTATTAGATCACAAATATATTTCACATATTAGAATGTGGCTTATGTATGAATTGTATGTAAACTTTTAAATTCTTTACATTTTCTAAACACTTTTTTTTGTTTAACAACTATGACAGGCCGGCCTTGGCATTACTCTGCAGACATGTATGTATATATACATATATTTATTTGGTCTAAAATGCTATAACATGTCAATCGGCAGATTTCAGCAAATATCCTAGTGAATGTTTTATAATAAATCAAATGAAAATAATAATTAAAAAAAAAGACGAGATGTTCAAATGAAAAAATCTGAGAATCCATTAAATACTTTTATAACAGCTGTTTTCTTATAATAATTTAAATTGATTTATAACATAAATTTTAGAAATATGATAAAACTAGATTAAAATATTAGTACATTCATATAAATGAGAAATACACGCTTTAAATGCCTCACAAATCACAAGCCTTAGAGTAACTCTCTTTGCCATAGAGCAGCTTTCATCGCTTTCAATGACTGTTCCATATCATCACATATCTTGTGAGGATCCGGTATGATTGTAGGATCAACGGCTAACGAGATTATCATCTTCCCCGCATAACTTATGTAATGTACCAACAATGGCTATCAAACATAAATATAGAAGTGTCGGACAAAGGTTAAAAAATAGCCTATCCTCTGATTAAATTATGCAGCAAAAAAAAAAAAAACTACATACTTGTGAGTGTCCGTAAGAGCTTAAAGCGATGTAAGCGATAGGATGCCCGCGGAAACTGATTTCCTCCATGGGACCAACGATGTTTGAAACGCATGTAGTTAAATTTGTAACGGGTCGGTTCACTATTGTTGCTGCAGCCTAACATGATGACAAGATTGCGTTACAATTGCAAACAGATCTCTAATTGTAAGTTCATTGATCACTCTGTTTACCTTAGTTCCAAACAATTTTATGGCCATTTTGATGATAAAATACAGTAGTAAAGCGTGACAAGAATGTTTTTTTCGAGCCATCATGGACTTGGATAGTTTTAGATAGACCAATGGATCGGTTTGTAAACCGATGTAAAAAGGCAAAATGATAAAGCTGAAATAGTTTCCCCATCTGCATTTTGAATCCTTGGCCATCATATCTGCCAAAGGCTTTTATATATACATATATATATTGCTTGTCAATGACAACAATAAAGGTTTTAGATATTATTTGATGAGGTGCACATATACAATAAATATAATATCTAACCTTGAATCCAGTGTCCGACCTGAGATTTACTGCACAGGCTGCACGGAAACGTAGTCTATCTGGAAGATGGTTGGGATACGATGTCAATGCTCCATCCTCTTCCTCATTATTCTTGCCTTGTTCATTAACTAACAAGATATACACGTTGTCAAACATTAGATATAGATCCAACTCGTATATATAGTCTTTTAGGGAATTAGAAATTAACTTTAATTAAGGCTAGGAATTTAACTGTAAGAAGTCTTAATAATACATCATATATATATATATACTGAATTTATGTTTACCATATGGTCGGTTCAAATAACGAGAAAGAGCAGCTTGTGTAACTCCGACTAGAACATCGTTGATAGTCTAGCAAAAGTCAAAAGAGGAAATAAAGATCCAATGAATAAAATTAAGAAGAGAAAAAAAAATAATAAGAAGAGTAACCCTCAAACTATAGTTATGAACATAGTGTAACGTACCATCTTCATTGCATTCTTTATAAGTTTTATGTCATCCAAAGAGATAATTCTATGATAAAATCTCCTTGGATTCCTCCCGACATCTTCGCCGCCTTTTAGAGGTGTCTTTGTATCCTTCAAAAACAAGAGAGTCGCCAAAAGAAGCAACATATCTACAAGTGTGTTCCAAATCAGTCTTGCTGTAGAACAAACGGTGAATCTCAACCTTAATAACCAGCCTTGTTTTCTAAGGCCATACGGCACAGTTTCACGCCGTTTCAAGGAAGGGATAGCTGTATCTTTGGGGTCCGATGTCTTATGGGTACATGCAAGCATGAGGGAAATCAAGGATGTTCCATCTCCCAACGAGTGGTGAGTTCTAATTACCCAGACTGCTTCGGCATCTGAGGTTTTGACGTTAAGGATGTGCATGTCCCACAAGGGTCTTGATCTATCAAGAGGAATCATTGTGAGACGTGAGATATAGTCATCCACGAACCCTTGTCCATCTTCACCAATCTCGTCTGGGTCTAAGTATGGTATAACTACATGATCTTCTACATTGACTTGAGTCTCTATCCATGTTGCACCATTCTCAGACTATGAAGACCAGACACAACCATTTCCCAAGTAGAATTTTAGGGGATATATGTATAAAATACACTATTTAGAAGCCAGCTGCAAAGATTTGAGTGAATACATGTGCAAAGACTTGAGTATATATATATATAATGATGTGTTATTTGTTCTTTAAACTAGAAGATCCACTTATAGAAATATTTGAAATATAATTAATAATTCAATTATAGATTTGTTCATGTTCGAATATAGTAATGTAAATACTGTATATATGTTTATGTGTTGGTACCAGTTTGGTGGAGAAACGAGAAAGCTTGGAGACATTATGCTTCAAGGCATCAAAAGAAGGACGTCCGTACAAATCTTGGTTTTGAAGCCCATGATAGTGACGACGCAGTAGTCTACTTCTGGCGATTGGAATACACGCGCCATCGGGCTGAGCGGCTCCTCCCCTTCCACTTCCTCCGTCATTGTCTCTTCCATCTCCGATTGTATGTTTCTTATGTCTTGTTCTACCGTTATTTATAACGTAGATAGGGAGTGGGCAGAGATAAATTGTCAACATTGGAAATGATCAAGTGTTATCTCTTTGCGGAGCACATGTACTGGTTGAATAATTGAATTCATTTGTTTTGCGGATCAAGTGTGAAAAAAAGTGTTATCTCTTTGCGGAGCACATGTACTGGTTGAATAATTGAATTCACTTGTTTTGCGGATCAAGTGTTAAAAAAGTGTTCTCTCTTTGCGGAGCACATGTACTGGTTGAATAATTGAATATAATTCACTTGTTTTGCGGATCAAGTGTTAAAAAAAGTGTTATCTCTTTTTATTCAATGATGAATTTTTTTTGTCCAAGTTTTTTTTGAACTGATTTGTTTTTCTTTTTGTCCAAGCTTGGTTTGAAATGTATATGCATTTATTGGGAATCAATGGTTATGAACATTATTTATATTTAGAAGATTTTTATTTATATTTTCAACTACTAGTATGTATCAATACCCACTAACATGGAAGATATATATATATACAAAAATGATTCCAGATATAGTATGTATAAAACAAAGAGTCCAAAGTGAATGAGATATCTCCTTTATTTAGATGCATAGATGGATAGCCGAATAAGAAACTGCTTAATACTTAAATATATAAAGTTACAGAACCTTCTATTCTTATTTGGTACATAAGATCAGAGTACTCTTGTACTTCATTGTCCACACAAACAGGAACAACCACATGAGCAACCCAATCAAAGAGAATTAATAGCACCAAAGGCAAGTTACCATGTAGATTTGTCTTTTTTCAAGTACGTCTAACGCATCGGATTGTTAGTTGTATACTATCACCAGACGAAACTTGCCATCTTCATACCATATTATCATTTCTACTACCTTCTTTCTCTTCTCCATATTTAAACTTAGCCATACATATACATCAACCTACTTCGTGGTGTATGCCTTTTTCAGTTGTCTGCACTAATCCAAAATCAGGAAAATATTATGAGGTTATCTTCAATCCACCTTTATTTTCATCTTTATGTTTTCCTACAAAATAAAAAATCTCTATTATAGAAATGAGTTTATTCTGTATCTAACCTATATTAAAAGGAGAATATCCTCAAAGAAGAGAGTGTCCACGTCATTTAAAATAATTAGCCAATAGGAAACAACATTTTTACCACGTAATTTTTTCCTTTGGTCGAGTGAAGCTCGAAACTGGCCCAAGTCGAGCCCAGTCTAGCCTAACCCTAATTTTGTCTGAAGCGTAAAGAGTTCATCTTCCGTCTCTTCCACTTATTCTTCAATCTGATTGCTCAGTAACTCCGCTTCGCTTAGTCTCTTCTTTATTGTTTCTACCTCCCTCTCTTCTCCCTATCTATCAATTGATACCATTTATTTGTGGAGAATTACTTCAAACCAACACCCGACGCTTCCACTTCGTCTTCATCGTCTCGGTAGCTCTCTTCCATGAAGATGATGGTATTGTGTTGTAACTTGGACATTCGAGTTGTAGACATGACAAAAGTTTGCAGGTAGTTCCACGAATCTCCTTTATAGATTTTGACCAATGTTCGACTTTGTTTTTGATTCCTCTGTTGTTGTCATTGATTTAAGAGTTTTTGGGTTGAGAACGAAGAGCTTCCTCATCTGTACGCGGAGAGACTTGGAGACGTTGGTTATGTCAGTTACAAGTTTGGCCGTACCGACAATCTTAGTGATGGTAAGAATTTCTTTCAGTTTGTGTTAAGCTCCTAGGCTTCATGTTCTTGCTTGCTTCATTCTTTAATCGAAAGATGGACCAATGTGTGTTTCTTCTCTTCATGTGATTGGTATTTAGGTTTGCTTACGGCTCTTCCTAAGGATTACTTTAAAGTTGTGAACTCGAGAGGTGTGCTTTTCAACGATTGGGACCGAGTCGCACAGATACTAAACAGATCATCCTTACTCTCAGTATGATATGCCCATCAATAAGTTTTGATAGTCGATACTCATTTGATCCTCCTCATGATTTCACACTGTCTATAGTAAGATTGTAGCAGCTATAATATTTCGGTCTTAAATCTTTGTTGTACCAATCCTTCACTATCTTTATTGATGATTTTCATCTTTGAACAAGATTTTTTTTTTTGTTTAGACAGGTTTATAAGATTCTTCAGTATGTTTCAATCTTATCCAAAGAAGTCTATCTCAGTCTAATGCGGAATGCCTATTCTACTTTGGTAGTTACCAAATCTGTTTTTCTTTTGCATTTTCATGTATTACATTTAAAGAACAAAATATTTAATTCATAGACAAATTCAAACTCAGAATATCATGTGTGCGTCTGCAGGCAAGAAGTTTGTGCAGGATTCAAGAAGTTTTATTGGAAGAGGACATGAGAGAATCGTCGAAGACATTTAAAACAGATTTCCAAATTCACCTTCAGTCCTATAGGTACGTGGGCTTGTGTGAGGAAAGCTTATCGGTTACTCCTCGATTCATCCATTGAAGAACACACTGCTTCCTTGCTTTTCCTTCGTGAAGGTTTTGTTTTGGTATCATACACTTTAACTTACAAAATTGCTTCCTTTATTATATTTTAGCAGGCTCAAGAAGGTATGTATGATGATGTAAAAATTTAGAATGATGTAACTTGCATTCCAAGTTCTTGCCTCAGCTCCTTGCTTGAAAATGCTCCTTTTCCTGCAGATACTAGACGAAAGCTCGATAGTTACAGTGAAAGCATATTAGAAGTAAATGAGCGCCTCGTGTTTGGAAGCTGAACAAAACAGGCTGTGCAAAAGTTGAGTGCCATGCAAGGTAACTGTTAGTTGTTCAAACTTAGTTAAAGAGCTTAACATAATGTTTTATTTGACCGTATCATATTCTTGGTGCCTCCGTCTCAGATTCTCTGGAACCCCGCGTGTGGCGTTCCAGAGTGTCTATCAACCAATGAATCAATGACGAAACACATAAGAGAAGCATCATAACAATGCAGCATCGTTTTCTGTTCTTTATACAGAAATTCTCCGGCCAAAGACTGCTTCTGTCAAAGCAAGGAGTGTTTGGCATTGTAGTGCTTCTTGGTTCAGTTGCCTCAACCTCCCTTAGCAGGTAACATCAATCTCTATAATTGATCATATTGTCTAAGTTTAGGACAAAACTTCAGTATCTTATGTTACTTGGTATGAGTATGGCAGGTATTGTCTGAGTATTTGGGAGAAGACACAGTGCTAGCTTTGGTATGCAAATCGCCAAGACTTAGTCCAGGCAGTGATCTCAAGCTTCAAGAAGCAGCTAGGCTCGAAAGATCAATTACCAATCGGTTTCGTGTTCTATGCCTTGGTGCAACTAGGTAACGTACCTTATAAGTTTTATTTTGCTAAACCCTAATGTTGTTTCTTGATGATCTTTTCTTCCAAACATATAGTCCCTGGATTGGTGGAGTTGTGGAGAATGATCCCGAGGAAACTAGCCATGGATTATCCAAAGCTACCCGTGGAGATCCCATACCGGTTTCCAAGGCTATGAAGTGAACATGATCAACCTGGCTGAGGAGGAGCTAATTATCAAAACATACGAGGGTCATGGGCTTAGGGAAACGCTGTTCTATGGTCTATTTGGGAAGTTGCAGGTTTATGAGACCCAAGCACAGGCTGAAGAGGCTCTTGAACACATCAATGGTGATGGTGCAGTATCGTTAGATGGATTTATAGCAAAAGGAAAAGAGTTTATATATCCGGTGCAGGTACTTGACCATGTCGTTTCTTTCCAAGTTAGCTTTTTGTTTGTGACTTGATGTCTTGATTCTTTTGCTGTGTCAGCAAACCGGTGATTCATTTCCCGATAACAGTAAGGGAGCACGAAGAAGGGAAGTGGAGAAACTTAGAAGAAGCAAGAGGCAGAGTGAGAAGGGTTGAAAATGAGATAGTGGAGGAGAGGTGTTCGCTTAAGTTGGAGAAAAGATGAACAAGGCTAATGAAAATATGAGAGTGCAACAAAGCTTTCTCAAGAAAGCTAATCCGAAGAATGTCAATCAACTTTAAACTTTAGTCCTTATAAGATTTTCAAACACTGGTTGACCAGTTGGTAGTTATGGTTTGTTAATCGGTTTGGCTATCTGTTTGTTTTGGGCTATATTCTCCTTGTTCTGGGTTTATTATGGTATAATCTAGGCCTTCTACTTTTAGTTTGATTTTTCTCTTATTAAAATTCATCCAAATTATACGTTTAAACCAGACACAAAATTGAAATTATATCTAAGATTTCAAACTAAAAATAAACTTAGCTGAATTTAGTTGAGATAAATGGAAATTACATAAATTTAAGAAAATTAATCAAAAACCACAAGTTTCAGTTCAGTTTGATAATGAATTTACAAACTCAACCAAACTAAGCATTTTATAATTTAGCAAATTGACCAAATCCAGGTTATTAAATTATAAAATGTTTCGGTTAAATTATTTATCAAATTGACCAAATCCAGGCTATTAGATAATAAAATGTTTCGTTGAATTGCTAGATACGTTGTGGTTATTCAATTGTAAAATTTAAATATTCTCAAATATATTTATTAAAACAATTACTTTTATATAGATGATTAGTTAGTATTTAATGTACATTTTTGGATTCAGTTCTCGGTAAATATCAAGGTGGGAATATTTAATCTATCAGTTACTAAATACAAAATATATATTGTTTTTCTTTGATAAGAAAAATAATTGTTAGTTAGGGTAATTACCAATTTATCAGACAACTTAATCTTTATAAAATTATTATTTTGAATCCAACAAATCTTTCCAAATTAATATGTATATATATTCATATCATTTGTAGTTAACATCTATGTAGACAACACCTACCCGGGATAATAATCTTATCATATTGTCCAAACAAAGTAAATTAAAATAATCAATTAATCACGTAAACTAAAGCATATATAGTTTGCAAAATACTCATAACACAATAAACTAATCGCCATAGCCATAATGCAAAAGCTACAACTAAGCTTATAGTTGGTCTGCTTCAAAATAGGTACTGCAAAACACAATATTTATATTTCTAATATATGTTCCATTTTATATAAAACTCCATTATTGATCAACGATTGTAAAGCATTCACTAGAGACAACCAAACATCTGTATTTAGGAAGGCAAAGCAAAAATAACCCCGAAATATAAAGTTGTCATGGTCATAATTTTCCTTTAATAAACACAAGAAAATCATCAATGATTTAAAAGATAGAATAAGGGTCAAGTTTAATGCATGAGTTCGAGCAAAAAAACACCTACATAGCTCAGAGGGATATCTTCAAGAAAACCCAAATAAAATCAACATTTCATCATTTCCAAATTGTTTATGTATTATGAACTTAGTTTTGATATTTTGGAGAACATACAAAATTTAATCTTATTAAGTTTAAAAAGGGCCAAAATAAAGCTACAAACTTTTTTTTAAACACACAACATTTAAACAAGCAAAATCAGCGCATATCATTCTTCATCTTATACTATACGCTAAAAATGTAAAATTGTAAGAAAATTAATGCTCAATTATCCGCGCGTAGCGCGGAAGACGACCTAGTATTAATAAGTTTAATATATTACAGACTGTGTTTAGTAAAAGATGGATCGTCTTCTTATGTGAAGATTTGTGTAATTAATTACAGATAGGTTTGACAATTTATGGACTTTTTAGAGATTCTTAATTAGGTCGGATTTTTATTTTTTCGTGTCTTCTGGAGGGAAGTTCAATAAATAAATAATTTTATGTCGAGAAAACACCACCTCAGCATACGGTCAATATTCTGTTCTCACTTTTGTCACATATGGAACGCCAAATATATTTATTCTAATTAAATTCAAATAAGGAATTTTAAGATTGCAAAAGATCTTTATTTTTCGGTACCTGTATTCCTCATTTTTATATATTAAATTTAGTAATACGAGGTTTTTTTTTTTGTAACACCAAATTTAAATTAAAAGATTCAAAGAGCATGAAAATCTACAACTGAAACAGAAGATCGCGGAGATATGCTTGACGGTAGAACGAAGCTAGAAAACATTACAAACCAAATAAAGGAAACTGTGTTGCCTTTTCTCAACGATGGAAATATATTGTTTTTAAGGAAATAATTAAGAAAGGTAAGAAAATCTACAGGCATTGTTAAATCAATGCCAACTTTATAGACAGCTTTTTCCCATTCACAGGCAGTGTATATCACCCGAACGTGTGAGAAATGAATTTTAAGGAATCACGAGTTTAATTTTCTGCTGTTCATAGTAACGTTTTTTTGTTGTTGTTTGTAAGCATTATTAGTTGTCTCCACCCGAACGTGTGAGAAATGAATTTTAAGGAATCACGAGTTTAATTTTCTGCTGTTCATAGTAACGTTTTTTTGTTGTTGTTTGTAAGCATTATTAGTTGTCTTTTATCAGTTGATAATGTCTTTGTGATGTGAAATAATTGACGGTCGAGATCGACGGAACAAGGAAATAATTAGGGTGCTTAAACGATTGTTCCCATTTGGTGGTGCTTTGTCTTTTTTTGGGTGTCTGTTGTTAGATGTTCCAACATGGTCGGAGCCGTGCCTTGTCTGTGTCTAAAAATGCATTTGCCCTAGACCCCCACATTTATATAAAGTTTTAAGGCCCCCAAATATCAAAATTGTGTTGTAACTGAGTGGTTTTGACATTAATGTTCTCAACACTGTGTTGCGAATCCAAGTTCTATTCATGGTGTGTAATTTTTCCCTTAATTTTTTTGAATAAAAGCTTAAAAAGGAAATCGAAATCAAGCCTTTTGAGTTCACAAATAATTTTATAGGTTAAAAGTTTTATAATATTCAGAATTTTTTAACACAGTCATGTTTCCTTTTTGTTCTTCTCTTTTGTTGATAGTCTTTTAAGATTATACTTTTGTTTTCAGTATTTTACATCACTTTAAAACTATATCAAAAGGGGCGCCTCATATTTAAAATTTGCCTTAGGTACCCTCGCACGGCAGTGAACATGGTAAATGGTACTAATGACAATAAAAGCATTACTAATGACAATAAAAGCATTTCCTTGCAATAAGAGCGATGAGTTCCCAACAGTTAAGCTGGTTTTCTAAGGCTCCGAATAGAGAAAGCGGATCAAACGTTGCGGATCAAGCGGATTGAGCGGAATAAAAGTGGATCAGACGGATCTAGCGGTTCAAATGTGGATCAAGCGAATCTAACGGTTTAAAACATATGTTTGAATGGTGAAAGTGGATAAAATGGCCAAAGTACTGTACAAATTTAAAATTAATTTATATAAATTTTAATACTATTTATAATCATAGTTAAAAGGTGTTATTTTAAAAATACTTTATGAATGGGAAATAAAAATTATTCATTAGAAATTATTTAAACATATATATGTATTATTATTATTTTGATTTTTAGAATTAAATATGTATCTGATATTTTAAAATAATTATATTTTTATAAAAGTGGTATAAAATCAATTCAAAATTATTTCTAAAATAATTAAATTATTATTTACTTTATAATTTGGTACTTAAAATAGTTGTTTTGAATTTATCTAATATATAAACAAATAAAATATATTGTCATAACTAATTCAAACTATCTACTTTTCTTAAAATATAATTATTTTGAGAAATTTTATATAAATATAATTAGTTATAATTCTGTATTAAAATTATAATAAATAAATTTAAATAAATATATAATTATTCTGAAATTTAAAATAATTTTCTATTTGTATAATTTAAAAAATATAATTATATTTTTGCTACATATTTTTTAGTTTCAAATTAATTAACTCAATAATTTTCAATATTCATAATTTTTCCAAACAAAATAATAACACATTATTTAGAAGTAAAGTATGATGTTAAATAAAAATTCACTGTATATAAATATGGTGTAAATTATACAAATCATATGTTTTAAATTAAAAAAATTTAAAATTAAATAAATATAATGGTATTTACATGTTACATGAATATTGTTTTATTATAAATGAAGAAGAAATAAAAACTCATTGATAAAAAAAACAGTTTTATAAACAAAAAGTGGATGAAACACTACATTTAGCAAGTGTGTAGAAACATTAGTGGTTCATCCACCTTTTCCATAAAAGACAAAATAAATTTAGACTGTTTGTGTATCATTCATCTTTTTAGTCAAATTATAAAATTTTGGTGAATGGAGATAATTTGGCTGAGGAGATACACTTGTGTATCACCCACTAATTATACACCCTCCATTCAAACCCCTCCATTCAAACTCTAAGTATGGCACTAGAATGTCTAGAATCATCATCATATCACTCACACTGACCCACAACGTAAAAGTTGATATAATATTATATTTTATTATAGATATGTATGTGTATAAAAATAACTAAGTTACACCTACATACTCGCATGGATCCAGGAAGGACATATGCACTAGCATACGACTTTGTGGATTAATCATAAGGAAATGAAGCCATAAAATATGAGACAAAAGAGTCCTTGCTAAGTTCAACCTTTATGAACATGACCATACACAACTTTTTCACTTTTTACATTTAAAATTTTACTATAATTTTTTTTTTTATAAAAAATCTGACTTTTCTTGCTTGGTCTCGAGACGAAGTAAGAAATGATCCTCAAAATCATATTCAAAAATATGAAGGGAACCAAAAGTGGAACTCAAAACCAAGCAACCTTGATATATCATGTGTACTTAAACAGCTTCATGCTTAATTAATGTTCGTAGAGTCAGTGAGACCAAGACACTTCATTTTTCTCAACACCCCAAAATGTCAATATATAATTCATTCGAAGCATTATGTTGTCCTATAAAATGATATCATCGAGAGGATCTGAAACAAGTGAGGAAGAAGGTCAAGATATGAGTCTATGGTAACATGCTAATCATCATTTTCGATAAAACACTAAAATCTGGAATTCCAATTAAAAATTTCATTTTAATATTAGCAAGGAAAATGAAAGAAGTGATATGCAACCGGGAAATTTAAGCCAAAACTTTTTGTTCTTCCTTTGTTCCCTAATCGGACCAAAACCTTATGCTGTTTTATGCTGTTTTGGTGTGCATCACTGAAAAAGAACGGTACAAAAATTATACTTAAGACATTTTTAACTCTACTTCATTTTTTTTCTTTTCAAAATAGAGTAAAAGTGATTATGGAGTAACACATGCTCCAACCTCGTTCTATTTCTTATTCCATAACGAAGTTTACTCCATAAAGAATTATCTATTTTTTGTTTGTTTATTACACTTTTATTCTATTTTGAAAGAAAAATAGAATTTTACATTGGAAATGATCTTATACGGGTGTACGTCATATTGACACGTGAACAAAAACTACAATACATAGGAAAAATAACACTAGTATATAAAAGTAATAATATGAGAAAACTCGCCACCATCTACGATCATTATCACTGTGAAATATGGTTTATTCTTAAACATTGTAAACGTACTAAATAGTTGAATAATCAGATTTTTACATGTATAGAAATAAGTCTGGATCGTCTTTTTTGATCTATCGTGTTACAGAATAGTGTGTATATAAATACTATTTATAGAAGGTCAACCCAAAGACACCAATACTTTCTCTTATTTAATCTATTCAATAGTTCTTTGTTGAACCACCCTAAACCTCTTCTCTCAACCTTTAAGTCTCCTTCATCAACTTTCTCCATCTCAAAATCTCGTTCTAACTATCTCTGTATGATAATGCCGTCTCCAACTTACCACGCAAACATCTTCTGCAAATATCTTGTGATCTTAGGATTGATCTCACTCTTCTCCATCCTCTTCTTTTATAACCTTGCTTACATCAGTTCACAATCTTTAGACCGTAACATATCCACCATAAAATGTGAAGAGAGACTCTTACACCCTAAGGAGACAACGACAAACTTGAGCCACTTGATGTTTGTGCTGGCGGGGAGCTCACGAACGTGGAAGAATCGAAGAACTTACATAGAATCATGGTGGAGACCAAACGTGACACGTGGAAATCTCTTCTTGGACATGGAGCCGTCGAAAGAGTTCCGGCCTTGGTCTCCGACCTTACCGCCATTTAGAATCAACGAAGACTTCAAGAAACTAAGAATCTACCCAAAGCTCGCAAACCCAGTTCATGTTCGTATCTATCGATCTATTCTCGATACTTACAGGCTCAAACAAGACGATGGTGTGAGATGGTATGTCACTTAAATTTAATATATACACACTACTTAACTGGTCTTACCAAATTGAGATATATTTCTATTTTTAGATTAACCAATTCTGAACTTAAAATATATATATACAATCTCTTTTTATATTTATGTCTGATTGATTAAATTATAATTTTACTTGCACAAAGAATTTTCTTTTACTGAAATAGTGTTTCAAATTTGACTAATTTTTAATAAATATAATCGATAAAATATTCAAATAAATTTGAACATTTGGTTTTTACATCTCAATCTTAAAAAGATTCTCTTAACCATATTTTTTGTAAAAGCTTGTGATCTAACTCTACAAAAGCTAGTGACCTAACTTCAAAATCTTGTCCAAAATAAACAGGTATGTGATGGGTGATGATGATAGTCTTTTATTCGTAGACAACATAGTGGATATGTTATCAAAATACGACCACACTAAAAAACATTACATAGGAACATTTTCGGAGACGTTAAAATCAAATGTTCGCTTCTCGTTTGACATGGCATACGGAGGAGCAGGATATGCTCTAAGCTATCCTCTTGTGAAGGCTTTGGTGACAAAACTAGATGAATGTATTGAAAGGTATCATTTTATTTGGGCAGGAGACCAGTTACAAAGTTTTTGTTTAGCTGATTTGGGCGTCGATGTTACTCACGAAAAAGGATTTCATCAGGTATGTTAACAAATACTTCATCTCTTTCAGAAATATCAATGTTTTACAACAAAAAGAATTGCTTAAAATATATATATTTTTTCACAATTTTTATATACCTTTGTCAGGCAATAATGATAAATTGTAAAAAAAAAAATTAAAAATTAATTTTTTATTAATTTATATTGACTCAAATTATAAAAATAGTTAATCATGAAATAATGTATTTATAATCGAAATTTAATATACTTTTTTGATATATATATGAAAACACTGATGTATCATGTATGCACAGATTGATCTACACGGTGACTTGTCAGGTTTACTCTCGTCCCACTCAACAGCTCCTCTTCTCAGCCTCCACCACTTTGACAGCATTGCACCACTTTTCCCGGACATGAGCCGTCCTGGCTCTGTCCTTCATATCATGAAAGCGGCCAACGTGGACCAATCACGGATGCTACAACAGTCGATATGTCACGTGAGAGCCAGTAACTGGACCTTCTCGGTCTCGTGGGGATACTCAGCTCATATCTACGAGAGTATATTCCCGCGAAGTTACTTGAAGCGTCCCATCGAGACATTCCGTCCTTGGCTCAAAGGACGGCCTCCTTTCTACATGTTTAACACGAGACCGGTTTCTGGAGATCCATGTGAAGCTCCTCACTGGTTCTTCTTCGATTCAGTTGAACAAGAGAAGGAAAGAGTTGTTACTTCCTACACAAGGAAGTTTCCTAGAAACATGACTTCTTGTTCTTTCTCCGGTAATATTTCCGCCGATCCTGTTGTTTCCATCAGAGTCTTCTCTCCCAACACTGCCAAAGAGGTTCGTTCATCTTATGGGAATATGCGTTTTACAAATTATAGCAATTATTATTTTTATCTCAATTATTAAATCTAAATTACTATACTATACTTTGATTGTTTAATGGTTTCTAGGGGAGAAAAGTGGAATGTTGCGACGTGGAATATGATGGCGCAGATGTTGCAAACATGAGGCTTCGAGATTGTAGGAGAGATGAAATCATTGCCTAATTGAAGGAGAGCACAAATTATAGTGATACTTCAAATTAAGCTCGGTGTTGTTGTTAGAGACTAAACGAACTCTGCATAAAGATGGAACTGTATCGACATGCTGTGTTACTTCTGGTTTGGAGTGAAATAGTCAGTGAAAACACTTAATCCAACCCCTCCACATAGATAAATCAAAGACCCAAATGCATAATGTCTTTTTTATATGCTTTGTGAAAATAGCATAGGTTTGCATGGAATCATCGAAACAATTGCGAATTAAGAAGACACATTTAGTTTCGTATACATTAAGTAAGAAAGCAGATCATGTTCTTCTCCTTCATCAATGAGATTTCTGTATCCCTATGAGACGCGCATAATCCACCCATCTGGAACAACAACAACAATAAAACAAAGAACATGTGAGTAAAAAATTTGCTAGGACAGGGAGAACAAGAACCAGGCTTGTGTGCTTAAAACAACTTACAATAGAGAGCCGAGGAATGTGTTGCCTGTTCTAACAGCGAAACACATAGCACTGAGCGCAAGTTTGTGTTGGTGTAGCATTGGCTCCAGGAAACGTTGTTCTATCACACCAGCTACTACTTGGTACCTGTTTTAATTGCAAAACACATACCTCATCACTCTATATCCAATCTAAATGCTAAAACTGCAGTACGTTTGTTTAGAAAGAAAAACACAGTACCTTAGGTTGGCAGAAACTGCCATATAGACACCATATGCAACGCTTGTGGAGACTATTGGAACAGTCTCGACATCCCCTTCAGAAGTCTTGTCCACGGCTCCTTTTGCTTTTATAAATGCGTTTGTAACAGCAGTGCCAACCTTAGCCAATTTATACAGATTCGTTTAGTCAGTGCAGAAACAAAACGTTGAAGCAACATGTAACAGAGTCTACAAAAAATCTTCTAACATGTGTTTCCCTTTTAAGATGGATATATATATATTTTTGACTCACCAGCGATGAAGTGGTACCAACGGCAAACAGCTTAGCCCCATTGCGCTGCACAACATACACATACGATATATATATTATCCACAAATTAGTGCGTGTAACTGAGATCACAATGGACTAAGATTGACAAAAAATAAAGAAGACCACACACCGCTATAGCACCTAGCCTTTGCAAGAGAGAGTAAGAGGTTCCAGAGATAGCAATCTGCAGCAAACCGTGTTGGATAGTTAGAACAGAGCGAGCTTTTTCAAAACTTAACCTGCATGCATGGGCCAAACAATCTTTTCTTTATTAAAAAAGAGTGATACCTGGAAGGCGTTATCAGGGCAGTTGTGGAAAAACTTGGATATACCACCAGCAGTAAGTGCGAGAGGTGGTCTAAGAGACACGGTCGGAGCAGGGAGATAAACTAACATGAAATCAGCAATGATTGCCATCACCTAATTAAACAAAAAAAAAAAAACAAAGCAAAAACGACAGTGATTATCATATAGCAGAAGATCGCAATGAGCAACAAAACATTATGAGTTTCTACTTGCCATATAGTTCAAGGATCTTTAACTGACATAACAGAAAAGGTTGACCCTTTATTTATCATAAATTAAAAATAAAATAAAACAAATGAGACTATTGTACAGTTCAAACTTTGGTTCTTACCTCAGAGACTAATCAAATCTCAACTGTTTTGTCATAGTCATGCAAGAAAAAAACTAATGGTGAAAAATGAGAGACCTATTACAAGTAACAACCACAAACTACACAACCTTTCATCTACCTGAACGGGTTATCTAAAAGAGTATTGTTTTCATCCATCCCTACCATCTAACAATTTCAGAACATTACCAATAGTAACTTTCAAGAACTCTAACAGGAACACTACAGAAAAAGGGTCACCACTGCAGAAGCTACACCAAAGAGGCAAGAGACAAATGAGTTACCACATCGGCAAAGACAACTTCAAGTTCATTGAAGAAGTTCTCTCTACGCCGTTCATACTCAGCAGCAGTCTGTTAACAAAAAAAGAATCAAAATTACATATTAAGCTTAAAATAACAGATTTTCTCTGTTAGTAATCAGATTCAATTCTAACGATTAAAAACCAAAATCAAAACACTTCATCAATCTCCAGAAACGCTAAGAAATCACTAAAAGTTACAAACTTTTTTTAATGAAGAAAGAAGCAAACCTTAGTGAAGATACCAACACCACATTCCATGGCGAGTTTAGCCAAGAAGAGATCATCAGCCAACAACCTCTCCCTAAACCCAGCAAACTGCATCAGCCACCTCATCACAGCCGATCTCTGGAGCTCGAGGAACCTAGCGATAACCGAACCAGGAATCCGACCAGACTCAACAGCAGCAGCTAGATCCTTGGGAAGACTCTCCAATTCAGTTCCAGACTCTAACAGTAACATCATCGCCTCGCTCCTGTTCCTATCCCTGTCCTCACCACCATCTCCATCCCCGTTATTGTTGTCTCCGTCACCACCACCACCATCTCCTCCGTTGTTGTTGTCAGAGCCGCCGGTTGAGAAAACAGGGGAAATAGTGACGCGCTGGTGAAAAGAGATGGACTTTGCGGTGAAGGAGGAGAAGGATGAGAGTCTAGGAGTGAAAGCGAGGTGTGGACGGCTGAGATTGAATTCAGAGATGGAGGATGATGTGTTCGGGGTCGGAACAGTGAAGAAACAGGAGGTCATTGCCATTGATGCGACTCCTCCCCTCTCTCTCTCTCTCAGTGAAAGTCGTCTCCTTGGTTCTCCTCAAGTGCAGGGGGAGGGATCTCCTCAAGTGCAGGGGGAGGGAGGCGGTAGATAATAGATTGAGGAGCAGTGGAGAGAGTCAGCGTAAAGGAAGATTCTTTTTTTAAGGGTTTTTTTGTTTGGTGGGCCTCGCGATAGATTCTATCTAGCGCGTGCTTCTCACGGTGGATTCTCATCTAGATAAAGTATTAAAGAAAAAAAATATTGGACAAGAAGTTTCAGTTCTGTAATAAAACAACACTTTCTGCTGCTCAGAAAAGCAAATCGTATTTTTCCAAAAAGAATATAAACAAAAAACCTACTGAGACTATTCCCCCTGTCTCTTGTTTCCGAATCTGACTCCTAACATAGCTCGGTTCTCTTTGTACATTGTAACTCCAAAACCAACTATGAAACTCTCTGACAAGAACTAAGCAAACACAAAACCAAAAAGCCAAGAATGATTTGCCAGTGTCTCCTTCCATGAGCTGTGGCTGATTATGGTGCATCTTAAGAATTCAGGGTCTCACTAGAGTTTGTTTCAACTGGTTCAGCGCCTGATGAGTTGGTTGCTGCTGAACCCCTTTCTCTATCTCTCTCAGCTGCTTCTTCAGCCTCGGTTTTCTTCGCAAACCGGCCTCCACTAGCCCTTGCCCTTCTCACTGCATGCTTGTGCCTTGACTCATGGAGATATGGCTGTCACAGAGAATACGCCCACAAGTTAACCAAGGTACAATTATAGATTCTACATACATACACTGACCTTCACTAGCTTATAATAATGACTATACAGTATACATCGTGCTCAGATTCCCAACCTATGCTGCCACATTTGCTATTTTGACCAACTGAAGGGGAAAAAAAAAACTACCTTCCTGTTGATCGCTTTCCTTTCTAGCTCGGCCTTGGCACGTGCTTCTCGTCGCCTTAGAATTCCCTTGTACTGTTTCGCGTTCACATAAACAGGTTCTTGTGTCATGTCAAGTGGCAGTGCCGTTCTTTCACCAGGCATTCCAAGATATGGACGAAACCCCTGCTTCAATAAAATGCAACAAACAAACTCAAATTACCGAAATGACTCGACTCATCAGTAGACCTGAGAATCGCCAAGATTTGTTTAAGAATCTTTAAGGTGAGTTTCAAAAACATATCATCCAGAATCATTCTGGACAGCAAACAAAATAACCACAGAGGGTAATAATTAGTGGCAGTAACGCACATACATCAAATAAACAATGCACCATAAGTAACTACGGTAGAGAAACCGTGAGAGGTTTAGACAAGAAGATACCAATTGCTGATGACCATATGCTCCCACCATTCCCCCATAATATGGATCCTGATATGGGTTTGGGACACAAGCCTGCAAACATAGATTGTGTTGAATACATAGATAAATCATATTCAATTTAACGGCTCAAGAACTGAAACATAATCTATATATAGGAAGACTGAGAGGAAACCGCATACAATGTAGTGTCCAACAAGCTCTGGTGGTTGTACAAGTTGCTGGTCATGCATGTTAGGCACAGAAGCCGCCGGATCATTCCCTTCCATTCCATGGTTATCTACTGAAAATTAAAGAGAGACCCTTTTTATACATACAGAAAAAGAAAAAACAAAAGGAAAAGGAAAACATGCCACACATCAACAAGAGGTTATCTCCTTTGCATTGTACAAAAGTCAAGCCCAACAATCACAAAGCAAGTTCCTTCTCAAGGACCAGATTCCATAATTTTGCAGAAATCATCCAAATTGCGAATGAGGTCGCTTAGTAACCATAACTCAAGTTATCACGAGAGATCAGGCATCAAAAAGATAATGCAGAAGACCAAGAAGAAGAGAAACCTGAAGGGGAAGAAGTTGCAGGTTGTGAATCCTTCCAAGCGCCATCGTCTTCAGATGCAGCAGAATGAACACCGTTAGATTCTGACCCGTCCTCCTCCGGACAATCCAAAGACGAGGACTTTGATTGAACTAGAGAAGGTCTCTCGACACCAAAAGAGTTATTCTTCTTCCACCAAGGCTCTGCATACATCTGACCACCAGCATCATGGTGATGATCATTGACTTCCGCTTCATTTCCTCTTCCCGACTTCGATTGCATCTCTTCAAAAACTCAAGTCAACACTAGTTAATTAACAACCAATTAAAACCGAAACTCAAACTAAAACATAAGCTCGTGTGAGTATTCAACCAATCGTTTGATGGCACCTGTATCTCCTTAATTTTCTGAATCCTTCAACGATATAATATTCAAAAAAAACACACAGAATAATAAAGAGGACAAAAGCAGCATACCCAGAGGAAAATTCATTCACGATAAAGTTGTTTCCAAAGGTCTTCCTCTTCTAGGATGATAGCTTGTAATCGATAGATAGCTCAAAGGGAAACAAACAAAAATCAGAACTTGAACAAATCCAGAGAAGAACTTAGCGAAGAGAAGTGACAGGCGACAGTTGTGTAAACTCGTAGAAGAAGAATTTACAATTTGGCAGAAGAAACCCTAGTTTTTTGGGGATTTTCGTTTCTCAGAATTTATATATTTTTGGAGTATGATTTAATTTTTTTTTTTTGATCAAATCTGGGACGTTATCATATGTCGTTTTCTTTATTTGTTTTCCGTCAAAAATAAATCCATTAATAAGCGAAATGTGGGTCCTAATGACACGCAATTGATCGGCTGCGGTGAACAGTGGAAAATGTAGGGATGATATGGGCGACCAAGTTTCTTTGTTTTAGAAAACACTAAAAAAATTTATTCTTTTTTCTTTAAATATTTTCACAAAGCATTTTTTTTGTCGGCAACCCATCTCAACTAAATAGTGGTGATAGACGAACCGATTCTCCGGAAAACATCTCCATCTATCCGGGTCTGATTTATATGGGAAAAGATATGTATGTCAAATTAAAACCACATGCACGGATGTTTGTTTTAATCATTTTGAACTCATAAACCATTGGTAATTACTAGGGTTATAAACTATGGTCAGACGTTATTAGATAATTATTTGATTATTATCGCATTGCATGTATTTGTATCATGAATAAGTGATTAATAATACATTCAGCTATTAATTATTATTTTTTGTTTCCGTTTGTCAAGTTTATATTGTACTCAAACCCTAATACTTAAAAAGGTAATTCTCTCAAACCGAGAGTAACGAATGACTAAAATTACTGTGACGCAAAGGATGAAATATAAACAGCAAGAGTTAACACAAGAGAAATGGACCCTCTACATTGATTCGGATGAAATATAACAACAAGAGTTGACAGTTGACACAAGAGAAATGGACCCTACTACATTGATCCGGGTGTGTCCATGTAGCCCAACATAGCTTACGATAAAGGTTAGGCCCAAATAGAAAACAACCAGGACACCGATGACTTTCAACGTTACATTCTGCTAGTATATTATAATGCTAATTAGCTAAAAATCAATACTATTTTATCATGACCTATTGATAAATGTCATGTCCAACTATTATTATTTTTATTTAAGAAGTCACTTATTATTTTTTATACAACTATATCTAATTTATTTAAACAGTAACCACCATGTTATAATTGTATCTGCCAAAAGCAGTTTTCACTTTCTCTTTATCACCACTGTTACGATCATTATTAATATCTCAGAAAAATAAAATAAAAAAGGTTTTGCCCACGACACAGAGTTACAGAACAATGAACATGATGAAAAGAAGAAGATATAAATTTATATGAATCTATGTTGAGTTTAGTGGAGCACCGTGGCGACTGGTGATGACCCAACTCGATCATTAAATCGGATCTGTGAAAAGTCTATGTTTTTTTTAGTTTATGAAAGAAACACGTCTATATTAGTTGAATATATAATTATGTGATAGGTTTGACCAAGTAATTGATGAAAACAAGTGAATTAGATGATTACAAAAAATTGTGAAATTATTATACAAATAAATTTTGTTTCAAAAATGTATATATATATTAATTTGTTCAAAAGACTGTATATATATAAACGTGAGAAAAGTAAAATTTAACCTCTTCTGATTTTATATTAACTCACTAGGTCATATATAAAACTACTTGCAACCTATTTAAAAACTATACCAAATATTTTATAATTGCATATAAATATATCACGACTCTAACCACCTTCAATAATTCAATAAGATATTTCAAAAATATAATCAGTTATTTTTCTTCCTACAGATCAGGTCACATAAATAGAACTGATTTTTAACAACTAAAATGGACCTTTTCATTTACATAGGGTCAAAATTTACAAAACCATACATGACAAATTATTATGAGTAATAATAATGTTATATAAATCATTATATATAAAATCAAATCATGAAAAATTAATGAAAACATATAATTTTATCTATTTAATTATATTTGATTACTAAACAAAATTGTAACTATACTTTATTATTTTTTAAAAATCACTGTTTATGAGTAAAGCACAAAATTAATGTGAGAAATGTCTATGGCATGATTGCATAGTTATGCAACATCACAAATTTAATACAATTATCAAAATTGCTTACTAATAGTTTAAAAAAAATATTATACACAAACATATAAATTAAATTTTTTTAACATATAATAAAAATTACATGAAAATGTTACATATTTACTACAAAAAACAAAAAATTACAAACCAACATTATACCGCGGGTCAAAATCTAAAATAGAAAAGATGAATACAAAAAGACAAACATATTTCGGGTCAATTTTTAAATTGCTATTATTTTATAAAATAGATTTTGATTAAAATTTATACACAAATATGATTACAAAGAAAAACACAAATATGTTATTAAATTTCTAAAAAAAAATAAAACCAAAAATCGTAATTACCCTTTCCTTCTTGGGAGCGTATAATAGATACGCTGAGATGTAGAAAAAATTGAATATTTCGGATGCATGCTAAGATTTGCTTACATCTCAACATGTGAGAGAAAACATAAAAAAATCGCTGAAAAAATTATGTAATATGTTTAAATTATAAATTTATACAAAACAAAATCCTACTTATAAAAATGAAAACAGTTATTATGTACTTTTACTTGGGATCCAACACTATGTCATGAGTTATGATGAATATATGAAAAATATAATATATATTAAGCAAACTTTAGGAAAATGTTAAGCAAATTTTGAAAAATATCGAACAAAATATGAAATAAGAATCCAATTTGGATGTATGCACCCACAACGTACTTAAATCTAAATTAACCCAAAATATAATCCCTCCATAGGGGTCAACATAATAATTCATTAGTTATATAATATGTGGATGTGAGATTCACGATCTTCGGATTAATTTTTGAAATGGCCTAGATGATTTGTTGTATGTATATACTATATAGTAACAACTAAATCAAAACGATTGCAATATACTAATAGTTAATAGAGAGGATGAATAGATGAGCTGAATACAACATAAACTAGCTTGTAAGACAAAATTAGAGTTTGTGTTTTCAAAATTTATCATGTTTTTCAATTATTAGTAACTTATGTTGGTTGCGGTATTGGACAACGACACAATCAAATTGATATTAGATAAATAATCTGTAATTTGATAATTTTATACAAGGCGATATATTTTCTAGTACTTGTCAAAGAACAATGTATGAGATATAAATATGTTGTTACAGCTAAATAATATTAAGAACAATGTCAGACCGTTTCATCAGACTTTTTAAGCATTTATTAAAATGTTAACAAACCTTGACTACGGTCTGGCTGAACCATTCAATGAGACCGTATTTGTTAGGAAGATGGCAAATTAGTGTCTTTTGATATGGGTTTACTTGTCAAACCCAAACGAGCATGATTTTTATATCGCAAACTTTAGCGCGAAGGTTACAAACTCTCTTATAAGTTTTAACAACTTCAGATCAAAAGTTTTGTCTTATTTTTTTTGGTTACACAATCTTTGCTTCTTAATTCTCACAGAAAGAATACAGATCATTTATGCACATATAAGATAACATCTCAACTTACATTTCAATACAAAATTCTTCAAATGTTTACAAATGTATGTGTTTATTTCATATTCCATTAAGAGATATAGTTTACATTGACTAATCATTACACTTGGCACGTCAAGCCCTTGTACGAGACAATTATTCGAAATACAAAAGACTCTCTAAATTTTCAATATCTATCTATGACAATGTAATATATATCAGTATTTGCATTTACGTGTGGCTATCAATCTCTTTGGTATAATTCCGCAACAGAAAAAAGTGACGTTAAAAAAATCATGTGTTTTGTTTGAAGTTGAAGTGAAATGAAGGAACCTCAGTGTTTATCAACTGGTCAAGGTCCCAATATTCTTCCATTCTCATACCCTCAGGTACATTTCCAGCTCCATTAGTGTTCATCTCGACTACGTGGTTGTTAATATCTGCCTTGTACCAATCACCTTCTTCGCACTCCAAAGGTGGAAAGTAGAGTTCCCCTTGTACCCCCGTGTTTACTCCATAGAAACCATCTACATAAGGGGTAAAATCGTCATAACAAGGGTGGCTGATCATGTGTGGCGCTTGGAATGGATTGTTGCTGGTTGGTATGTTGGTCAAAGAGGGGTTGACAAATCCTTGTTCTTGTAAGGACATGAAGCTTCCTATAATGTCTTTAAGGTCCAACGAAGAGGAGGTATTATTAGAAGATGAATCACTTGCGTTGGGTGATGAGGATGAATTGTTGACGAGGCTGGATGCATCGGACATCTTCTTTAGCCTTTTCTTTATTGTTGAGTTCCAAAAGTTCTTGATCTCGTTGTCGGTTCGACCAGGCATTCGTGCTGCAATCTGAGACCACCTATGAAATGGAAGAAGAAGAAAAAGAGGGTAGATTAGTTTAATGAGACGATCTTATATAAAATTGGTACAAGTGCATGGGTTGCATGGGAATTAGAAGCCGATCTAAGTACGTGAAAAGTGTAAACAAAGCACTATCACTACACTACTAAAATCACAAAATAACTATAGTTTTTAGAAGTTTTACTTTTTCTTTAAAAAGCAGTGATAAAAACGTTCTATTAAAACAAAATTGTCTTTATATGATTTGACAAAGAAAAAGTAACCTATGTAACTAACAAATATAAAAGAAACATTATAAGTCCAAGAGTCAGTTAGTTTAATTTTAAATGAATAATAAAATACAATAAAGTTTTCTTTTATTGAAAATTTAGAAGAATTATACAAGAGACATATATGAATTTTTAATTTAGGAAGTCATATACAACGTAAAGTATAAAATTTAAAATTTCTTTCTGGAGAGACACTAAAAACCATACAGATTTATAATTAGAAAATGAAAAATGAAGTAAAACCCTAAAGAAGAGAAGAAAAGGTGGGTAAAGAGAAGTCCCTTTCATTAAAAACAAGTGTTTTCTATAAGAAGCACTCGTAAATCTTAGCACCCACGATTAACCAACTTTGACCACTCACGTACTGACATAATTACATGTAAATGTACTCATTCCTAGTTTGGTTTTTGCGTCTATTTTCTATTGTTACTAATATTATGTCAACTTCCAACTGGGTCAATTTTCCTCACAAACAATCATTCATCCCCTTTGAACAACAATTATTGTGCCAATGAAATTTCAAACCAAACTCTTATCAAAAAAAAAAAAGAAATTTCAATCTAAACTCTATCCTTTATCGTGAAGTTCGATTATACATTTCTATGATGTATAGAGATGATGTATCTTATAAATATGATCATATTCACAATAGAGCAATATACACAATGTTTATGTACAATCGAACTTCACGTTGTATTGGCTTTCTATGCGATTATACTATTTACCCATTACACAAAAAAGTTAATCAATCTAAAAACAAGATTCACCTGAAAATTTATAGTTTTCTAAAAGCTTTTTATTCACTATATTGGTTAGCTAATTCATGTATTTAATTGTCAACAACCCAAAACGATGGAAAATTTATAAACCTGTTCCCGAGAATGGAATGAAAGCGAATAATGAGTTCCTCTTCTTGAGGAGAGAAAGCACCACGCTTAAGGTCAGGACGAAGATAATTGATCCAACGAAGACGGCAGCTTTTGCCACATCGTTGAAGGCCTGCGTTTTTGGCGACATCACTCCAACATCCTTGCCCACTGCTTATCATATACTGCATCAGCTTTGAGTCTTCCTCTGGAGACCATAGTCCCTTCTTCATTTTCTTTACTTGATGAGTGGCTGCACTTGCTAACTCTGGTTTCCTCATTCTTGTTGAGTTAATTGTTTCTCTTAATCTTTCTCAAGGCTCAGTTTATTGACGTGAACGAGTGAAGTTTGTTTTTATACTAGAGAGAGAGAGAGAGAGAAAAGAGAGAAGACTTGATGAAGGGAGAATGATGATGATGATGAAAGGGATGGTTGTATGGTTTGCTTACAATTCTGGGAAGAAAAAACATTACACCAATTTTCTTCTTCCTCCTTTTCAAAATTTATTCCTTATTTTAAACATTAATTTATATATATATATATATGTATATATTATATTATACTATTATATAATATATAGTGTGTTGCTTTGTTTTAAAACATAACGAACCCAGACTCTTTTTCAAAAAGTTTATACATTTTGATCGATACCAATATTTTTTGTGGTAAATAAAATACACCAACAACAAATGTATGTTTGTAGTTTAACCAAGTGAAAAACGTTAGTTGATCGGTCATGGAGGAAAACGGTTTTGAGAGAGACCCAAAGTACAAACATCAAGGCAAAAAGAAGAAGTGATCTTCACTTGTTCTTTTTTGAATATATATACCATTTCTATTAGTTTCTTCATTCACAAGGTATATATTACAGACATGTCTGATTCGTTAGCCTTACGTACGTATATATTATACTATACAACATTAATATATATTCTTGAGCATCAGAGCATATATATTTTCTATTCAAGATGCCTTCATTGTCTTCGTTTTCAAGATAAGCAAATGTTACGTTATTTCATTAATTTTTTACGTATATAAGCATTCTAATTGTAATAAGTCGACGAGTGTCATAAAACCCTTTTTGTTTGTTTTATATTAGGCTTAGCCGAGCAAAAAAAAAAAGAAGTTTTGCTTCGGCTTCACACAACCACCTCTCGCGCACCAACACGTATACTTGAAGAAATCAAATTATTGTTATGGAGAAAATATTTTTCCCCTTTATCCATATATTTTATCTTTTTATTGATATGCCGACAAACAAACAAAATACTTTTATTGATGTAAACGTGGGTCAAAAAAATTCACCTCTCGATTTACACTCATATATGCATGATTTATAGTATTAATATATTTTGTCCACCATACGGAATATACATAACTTTTATACAATCATAAAATAAATCATCATATAAAGTATAGAAAAGAAGTTAGAATGCTGAATCTTGAACATGATTTGGAGAAGGCCAAAGTCTTAGGTCTTCGTTTTTTTTAAAAAATAAATCTTTATGACTCCATCTTTGAATAACTTTTTATATATCTAAACAGGATAACTTGAAATGTGTTGTTAGCCAGATAATGTATGTACCTTTATTTTTTATTTTTATTTTTGTATGTTCGTATATAGTAAAAGAATATGAGTTTTTGGTAATACAAATTATTATTAAATAATCATAGACAAAAAAAATTCCTAAACAATCATCCTTTGGTAACAAAACTGCAAGATTTTTTATCGACGTTCAAAAAAAATTTGTTTTATTTTTGATTCTGAGGTAATGTTGCTACTTTTTTATGCGCCAGGAAACATATTAACATATTTATTATTTTAGAAAATCTATTAACTATACTTCAATATATACTCCTAACATGAAATCTATAATTTATCTTTCTGCAGACGTCTCCTAAGACTAACCCTAAACCGAAGCATTAGTGTAACTCTAAACACAGAAAACACACATAAGATCATCGCATAAAAATAACAATACAGTAGTGTGAGGTTAATCACTGTGTGGGTAGGGTCATGTGTATTAAACTAATTTGAGACTGTACGTAATGAAAACATCAAGTGTATTTATTTGAAACATTAATCATGCATAACAATATATATCATTTTTTAAATGAAGGCAAAGTGGTTACTAACTAAGAAAGCAATTATCACCTGTGAGAACAGAGCTCCAAAATTAAGGAAATAAACAAACTAGCATTGAATCAAAGCTTTAGCTTAAACTTGAATCTTACTTTACATAGTGATGTATCTTAGCCTTTAATTTAATATTTGTATTATATATCTGTTTTCAATAATAACAAAAGAATACTATAAAGTATTTTTCACTTCAGGGACTGTCTTTTTAGTAACAAAATCTAATTAGTTGATCATTATGCATTACATGAAATTTGGTGGTGGAGAACATTTTGTTACACTTGTCTCTGATTACAATGTCTTTGAAGAAACACACATTGAAAATGGACTTCATGCAATGTCAATTATTTCGCAATCGGACTGTTCTCTATCTACATTATCAGCAATTGTTATCTTTTAACCTCACCCATCCCGTCCTGTTGGATCGGTAGATAGTAGTTGTCGATCGAGTCACATACAAAAGTGAATGCCACAAAAGGTCAAAGAAGAAATATTAGATGTTGTTTTTTTTTCCTTGGGATTATTCTGTAGAATATACTATTTTAGAAATTGTTAATTTTTATTTATTTTATTTATTTTTATTTAATTCTTTGTTTTTGTTGTTTAGACTATAGTTTTGCAACTATTTTCTAGGTTAGATACACTATAGTCACTATACGCTGGCAATTCCTATTTTAAATATTACTCATAAGAATTGATCAAGAAAATATAAAATGTTTATTTTCTTGTGTTTTTGATACGCTAACGTTGTTTTCTCTAGAAAATAAATCATGACGATAGTTGTAGTCGAGTATCTAGTAGTCATATATTAAACAAGAAGTAAAGTTGTAACAAATTACTGGACTAGAAAGTGTGTGACTATCTTCAGTTCAGGCTAATGACTTGTACCTGCAAAGTTGCAAAGAACCTTACATCTCAAAACCCTATCTCAAACATAAAACCCAGGCATCATCATCACCTTAACACGTGCTGGTCCACGTGACTTCGACGATCTCTGCCTGTCTCGTTCTGCACCCATATCCTCCATATAACTCGACTCAAACTCTCTGTTCTCCTCAACCCTCAAGATCCCTAACGCTGGCTTGAGCGAGAAGGAAAGCAAATGAAGCAACCACACACATTTCGCAGCTACAAAGAACGCTGGTAGCATTTGTTCAGACCAAGGTCTTGTCCACTTCAACGTTGTAATGATCAAACTCATCTTCTCATCGCAGAAGCTACTGAACTCTTCGCTATAGTGCTTTGTACCATTTTTCAACACCTCGTTCCAGCTCAAGTTTCTCAAGGAAGCAAAAGACGAAAAGTTCGCTTGTCGTTCTTGTTCTTGATCAAGAAGTTTCTATTTACCGTTCTTCTGGAAGACGTAGTTCTCGAAGTCTTGGTATATAGATTGGCTTATGATCGCTTCTAAGTGGTACTGAATGATCTTGGAGTACTTAGAGGTGAAGGATAAGTTGTGTGGTTGAAGGAGAGTGTTGATGTTTCTAATCAGATACGAGTCTTCTTCGTTTATCTCTGTAACTAACGTTTTCAAGAACTGCTTTATGGATATTATTGATTCCGGTACAATCTGCAAGAACCCTTCAACCATCACATCTTAACTCACTGGCATCATCTCTGAGTTCTTCTCTCGTGACACTAAAGCTTTCTTTAAAACCTCACAGTAACTTTCCAAGTACTGAAGCTTCTCGCTGAACTCTCCCAGTGAAGATTTCATCTCTTCAACTTGTGTTAACGCAGCAGCGTCTCTGCTTCTGTTTGCTTCCATCAGCTTTCTCTTCAGCTTCTCAACACCCGAACCAGAGTCCTTGAACACCTCTTCTGATATGTTGGTTCTATTAGGGGAATTAAAGACCGAGTTGCAGCTCTTTTGTTTCCTCTTCAACTTGGGGACCAACCAAGACATTACTCTACCTCCTCCACGGTTTCTTGGGTGAGAAGAAACAGCAACAGAGTGAAAATCCGTCAAGGGCACGACAAGATAAGAGTTCTTCAAGCTCTTCTTGGTGTCGAAGCCTCTTTGTTTGTACTCATTTCAAGAAGATACAGAGCCACAGTTGCTTCTACCTGATGTGTAAAAATGTAATGGTGGGGATCTGAGAGCGTCAGACATGGTGTAAACAAGATGGCCATGAGAATCAGCTGAGGGGTTAAAGTGTTTCTTGAAGCTGAGGTTTTGTAGGAATCAGAGAGTTAAGGATCTCTAAAGTCTTGTTCGTCTCCTTCCACTAAACCAACACCAGATTCATCCCAATGCTCAGATAGAGTGAGATTCTTGTGATGATATGTAGACACAGACTCATCCTCATAGCTCTGTTTTCAAGACAAATATAGATAAGTTTAGCAGAGAAAATGTGCAAAGTGGAAACCAAGAGTAACTTCTGTCTGAACTCAGTAAAGTGTGTCAGCTAAGGACAAAACAAAAACAACGGTTCTACCACATTCAGGTCTTTTCTGTTTGTCATTATACTTCACACTTCACAGCGGTTTAAATTATTAAAGGGATTAAACCAAATCATATATTATAAAAGGGATTAACCATCTGCCATGACTTCTTCTTTTTCTCTTCCCTTGTTCATTCTTATTTCAGAAGAAGCCATGAAAGAAGAAGATTAGAAGAAGAGAAGAGAGTTAGTGAATGCGAGCGTGCAAGAGGGAAACAGTGTTGTGATGAGGATGATGTCTCTTTTCTCCATAAAGGGATAGCAAGTAAAAAGGAGCGCATGTGAAGGGCAGAGTATAAATGTTTTCTTTTCATTTCATCTCTTCTCTCCTATTGAACACATTAGATTTGTTAGCAGAAAATAGATTTCCCTGATGGAATTGATCATTGCTTACGAGTTGTGTTTGCAATAATGATGTAAAGTCAACAAGAAACGGCTAAGATTCTTAAGAGAAAAGTATTGAACTGTTCATAATATAATGTTGATAAAATCATTGTTAAGTAAATGTGTTTAACATATAAAATCAACCCCATCTATAAAGTACAAAGAGCTCTCACCTAATAAAGCGTTTTGTCAAACCTTCCCCCATGCGTCAAAGTATGCCTTCTTGTAGCCTTTTTTTCTTGCGGATGAACCGTAGCATGCTTTTTCTATTAAAGTCAAGAGATTCAAAATGTGCAGTTTGTTGGTTGTGTTGTACGATGGATCAGCTTTGAGAGCCTATGGCATGCATTGTATCAGTTGTTTATAAATCTTGATATTTATACACAACACGAACTTTATCATCCAATTCCATGAGTATCCTATCCTCATTTTGGAACCCATTTAAGCAAAACTTATACTCTCGTGAATGTTACAAACTTACAACGCCTAGAAGCCTACTCCAATGCTACAGTTCACCTTCTACAGTTTCTGTTGTAGATCCTTGGATAGGATGGAAGATTGTATTACTACTCATTTGCAACCCAAGCACATATGCAGGTCTGCACATATCAGGTCACTGATTTCGGTCGGTGCCTCTTGCCAAGTATCGTGTCTCTTGTTTGTCTGTCGATTATTTTTGTTTTATCACAGAAAATGTAAAAAACATAAAACCTAGTATAAATCCGTGAAAGGTGAATGGTTAATATCTATCCAGTAACGCACATATGGCTTAACATAGGAGAAAACACTGTTTCTAGTTCGAGCGTTTTTTTTTTGCAAATAAGTCCACTCGGTTATTATTGGTTTCTACGTTCGTAAACCAGCTTGTTGTCTTGATGATTTTCTTGTAAATCTGTAAATTCGCACAGTTTTACTGCAAAAGCTGGCCACTCTTTAGATGTTGTTACGATTTTAACTAGTCTTAGTGAATCAATAACAAAATGGTTGCAATAAAGCTGGTGTTGTTTGAAGCATTTAAGTGTCCATATCAGATATGAAGTTCAGTATGGAGATGTGAAGTTCCCTTGTGTAATGTCTAATGTGTACTCCTGATAGATCTTAATATTAAAACTGATTAGCAAACTCAAATGTTAATCTAAACTAAGCTTTCTGTATTAACATTTAAGATTTTTTTTTACAAGGTTTTAAGGATTGTACCAGACTCCACCACTATAGTGACCAGTTTCGGTCTTCTGTTAGCTAAACCAATATATACGTGACCAGTTTGTCTGTGACCGTTCTTCACGCCACCAGGTCTGCAACTTGACACTCCACAAACATTATGTGCATGTCGTTATGCTAAACTGATTTATGTAGTTTTGAACATATGTGAGAAATTTCAAACTGATGTCTTTCCAATCCAAGTTTTTTTTAAAAAAAAAATTCTTAAACGGTTAATCTATGTCAATCCAAGTTATACGCTATAAAAATAACCTAACGTGGATTTCACTTAAAAATTGAGTGGCAATTAGCCACACAGCCATAATTTATCACAAGCCAAAATACAAAGATGTCACTTAGCTCTATCTTCTTCTAAGTCAAGTTGACGTAGCTCAAGTTGAAACCCACATGTCTCTATTTATACCACCAACCTTCTCTCTCACTATTCTTCCAAAATAATTCTTCCTTCATAAGTGTTCATAAAGACCATGTCTGAGTCCCGTGTGCATTTGCATTTTTTCTCGCTAATCTTGCTCTGTTTTGTCTCCCCTTCAAGCTTCTTCGATTTAAACATCGACTATAGTAGCTATGTTTCTTGTGGTCCCCATCAGGCTCAAGCTCTCCCTGAGTTCACGAACGAGTTCGATAGCAGCAACTGCAACCTTAGTGATCCCTTTAATGGAGTCTGGTGCGATAACTCGACCGGTGCGGTAACAATGCTACGACTCAGGGCATGTCTCAGTGGAACTCTAAAGCCCAATAGTAGCCTCTTCAGGTTACATCATCTTCGTTTCCTTAACCTCAGTCAAAACAACTTCATCTCATCTTCACTTCCTCCTGAATTTGGCAATCTCAACAGGTTAGAGGTCTTAACTCTTTCCAATAATAGCTTTATAGGCCAAGTTCCTTCCTCTTTTAATAACCTAAGCCTGCTTTCCTTTTTATCTCTTTCCCGTAATGAGCTCACTGGTAGTTTCCCACTTGTACGAAATCTAACAAAGCTCTCGATTTTAAGCCTTTTTGATAACTATTTCTCTGGAACTCTGAATCCCAAGAGTACTAGCCTGTTTGAGTTGCACCACCTCCGTTACCTTGATCTAAGTTACAACAACTTCAGTTCATCACTCCCTTCCGAGTTTGGAAATCTCAACAAACTTGAGATCTTGTATCTTTCTTCCACTGAATTTTTCGGGCAAGTTCCTTCCACAATTAGTAACCTAACATCGTTAACCGAATTATACCTTGACCACAACCAGCTCACAGGAAGTTTCCCTCCCGTACAAAATCTTACCATGCTCTCAGCTATAGATGTCAGTGAGAATCACTACTCTGGAACCATTCCATCTTCTCTCTTCACCATGCCTTTCTTATCACTTCTTGATCTTCATGAAAACGATCTTACTGGATCTATTGAAGTTCATAACTCATCTATCTCTAGGCTTGAGAAAATGTACCTTGGGCACAACCATTTTGAAGGACAAATCATGGAGCCTATCTCAAAGCTCATCAACCTCACACATCTAGACATTTCTTTCCTAAACACAAGCTATCCAATTGACTTAAGCCTCTTCTCCTCACTAAAATCTTTGTTGTCTCTTGATCTTTCCGGTAATAGTATATCGCCGACCAGTTTAGAGTCAAAGTCAGACATATCAACAAACTTGGAGAGTTTGTGGTTAACTGGATGCAACATCAGCGAGTTCCCAAATATCTTAAAGAAGCTTGAGAAGCTGGAGAATATAGACATTACAGGAAATATAATCAAAGGGAAAGTCCCTGAGTGGTTATGGAACCTTCCTCGCCTGACCTCAGTGTTTCTTCGAAATAATTCATTTAATGGTTTTGACGGTCCAGTAGACGTTCTGCTGAACTCATCGTTGAAGCTTTTAGATCTGGAGCAAAACTATTTTGAAGGAGCAATTCCTATCCTACCACTATTTATCAACATTTTTATTGCAAAAGGCAATAAATTCACAGGGAGCATACCTCTTTCAATCTGCAATTGTAGATCTCTCACGCGTTTGTGGCTACCTTACAACAACCTCACGGGTTCAATTCCTCAATGCTTGAGTAACTTGACAATTGTGAATCTCCGAAAGAACAACTTAGAAGGAAATATTCCTGATGCGTTTTATACCGGTGCTTCTCTACAGGAACTTGACGTTGGACACAATCAACTAACTGGAAAACTTCCAAGAACTCTTCAAAATTGCTCATCTCTAGAGTTGCTAGTTGTTGACCACAACAGAATCAAAGACAAGTTTCCTTTCTGGCTCAAGGCTTTACCAAATTTGCAAGTACTTATCCTCAGTTCAAACAAATTCTATGGCTCTATATCTCCTCCTCATCAAGGTCCTCTCGGGTTTCCAGAGCTGCGTATATTTGAGATATCTGATAATAAGTTTACTGGAAGCTTATCACCAAGATACTTTGTGAATTGGAAAGCATCATCACTTATGATGAATGAAGATGGTGACGACCTATATATGGCACACGGACAAATTAGCTGTGGGGGAATTCAATATTACAATATGGAGACTATAGATTTGCAATACAAAGATCTATCGATGGAGCAAAAGAGGATCCTTACTTCCTTCACAACCATTGATTTTTCAGGGAATAGAATTGAAGGACAAATTCCTGAATCAATTGGTCTCGTGAAAGCACTGATTGCACTAAATTTATCAAACAACGCCTTCACAGGCCATATTCCTCCGTCTTTCTCCAATCTGAGCAATCTCGAGTCACTAGACCTATCAAGCAACCAACTCTCAGGGACGATTCCTAATGGAATTGGAAGCCTCTCGTTTTTGGAGTACATAAATGTGTCTCACAACCAACTCAAGGGTGAAATACCACAAGGAGCACAAATAATTGGGCAACCTATATCATGTTTTGAAGGGAATGCAGGCCTTTGTGGCCTTCCTCTGCAGGAAACTTGCTTTGGGACTAATGCACCACCAACACAACAACCTCCGGAAGAAGAAGGAGACGAGGAAGAAGTGTTGAACTGGAAAGGTGTGGAAATAGGATTTGGACCTGGAGTGTTGCTTGGACTTGCAATAGCACACCTCATTGCAACATACAAACCGGAGTGGCTTGTTAAGATAATTAGTCCCAACAACCGCAGAAATCATTAGGATTGTTTTCAGTTTGAGGATGATCCTTCAATGTATGGTCAGGTGGTTGATGTAATTCCTCTTGTGTGGAATCATCTCTCTGTATTTGTTGTATCATTGTCTGATGCTTTGTTTCTATTATGTTTTGTATAAAGTAAGATGGGTGAATGTTTTGTAGTCAATTTCATGTGCATCTCTCTCTTTTTTTCTACTGAGTAAAATTGGAAAAGCAACGAAAATGGTGAAAAGGTGGTCATATTGGGGTTTAGTTATACTCAAATACTATATTTTGCAAGAGCTGATCTGTTTTTGAAATTAAATAAACTCTTTTTTATTAAATATAAATTTCTATATATAATAGCGTATAAGTATGCACATTTACATGGAACCGTGAACAGAACCATATCAAACTGAAAACATGAAACCAAATTTGAAATGAATTTCAAAAAAAATCGAGCATGTCTTATATTTCTGGAGCCAAGAAACTAAAACTGAACCTTACCTGAATTTCAAAATATAAATTATATACCTACAAATAATAATTATATTTAATTTCTAAATAACTAAATATTATAAAACTACTACTTATAAATTAAATTAGGTATTTTGCCCGTTTGGCTTAATAGTTTTACAAAATTTGTATATAAATATATTATCAATTAAAAACTATTAAAATAAATTATTTTCATGCTTTTGATATACTTAATAATTATTTAAATATTGAACTTTTATATATAATAAAATTTTTATTTAAATAAATATCTTTATTACGTAAAACAAACTTGAAAATATTATGATGTAAAATATTTTTAGATAACATAGTATAGAATTTTTTCAGATAATGACGATTATCAAATCAACAAAATTTGTTTTTAAATTAATGAGTAACTTAACAAATAATTTTTTAACTAGGTATTTTGTCCGTACATGCGGACATAATCTTCTTATTAATACTTATTAGTTGAAGTCTTATTAATCCAATATCAACATAGTAAATTATTATTTATGTTTTCAAATGGTTAAATCAAACATCAAAATATTTGTATATGTCAAATCTTTTTTTTTATCAAAATATATACTTATTGTTGTGTTAATTTTTTCAAAATACTTTTATCTTAGAAATAGTTTAGAAAATATCTTTATATAAATGTTTTTTCTTGACTAATATTTAATTATATTTTTTTGTATCTTAACTTTTTAACTTTTATAAAAATATTGTTTTCAGATTGCAACACAATATCTAGAAGAATTATCTTATTTTTATTTTTTGATAATTTTATTATATTATTTTATAATTAATTATTAAATATTTAATATAACATATAAATTTTATATTATTAAAATAAAATTCATTTTAATTATATATAAAATTCATTAAGGGTATTGTTTAAATTAAAAAATTGGCGAATTAGTAAGAAACTAATAATAAATCAAGAACCATGCTAAAAGTTTAAAACCTAATAAAATATGACAAATAAAAAGAACTAACTAAATTTTAATATAACATATAAATTTAATATTATTAAAATAAATTTCGTTTTAATGTATATATAAGATTTATTAAGGGTATTTTTTAAAATTAATAAATTAGTAATTTAGCTAAAAAAATAATAAATCAATGATTTAACTAAATTGTGATAAAAATATGATAAATAATTAAAATTAACTAAAAATTAAAATTAACTAAAAAGATAGAAAACATGACAAATCAGCAAAATCAATTCATAAGTAATAGTATAGATGTGAGAGGCTGAGAGCAAAAAAAAATTAAATTCACAAATAATATTATAACAAGACAAGGTCAAGACTCTTAAGTAAAATGTGGTTAACTTTCAAAACCAAACCCATGTATAAAGAGCCCACATGCGTCAAAGTATGCCTTCTTATAGACTTTTTCTTGCGGATGAACCGGGCATTCTTTTACTATTAAAGGCAAGAGAATCAAAATGTGCAGTTTGTTGGTTGTGCTTTACGATGGATCAGCTTTGAGCCTATGGCTGCATGCATTGTATCAGTTGTTTATAAATCTTGTTAGTAATACACAACACGAACTGTATCATCCAAGAGCATTTCCATGAGTATCCTATCCTCATTTTGGAACCCATTTAAGCAAAACTTATAATCTCGTGAATGTTACAAACTTACAACGACTAGAAGCCTACTCCAGCTAGTAGATGCTACAGTTCACCTTCTACAGTTTCTGTTGAAGATGAGCAATGTCTCTGTGCGATCAACAGCAACGACGATTTCTGCAGAATCACCATTTCTTTTTAATATTCAGAAATCCACTTATCATTATTAACACTTCTTCCCAACAAGTCCATTTGTTTTCACTGTTTTGTTTTATTAGCCCAACACTAATCCAAAATCATGGTCTCAAAGAAAGACTGAGATTGAAGCAAACTTTAATTAATACCTGAGTTCCAGCTACGATCATGCTGTTGAGAGGATGCGCAGCACAACCCGTGACAGATTCAGATAGTGAAACAAACTTGTTACTGTGATTACACTTCTCTCTCTTCTCTTTTCTCTGTGAATCCTCACTGCAACAAGATATTAAAGCAATGTCAGGGGATGTAGCCCGTGAAATTTAGATAATAACATCGCACACATGGAGGAGAGTTTCCAGGAAATCCTTACTCGTAGTCAACGTGACAAGGAGACCTAGAGCTTGGATGAAAATCAAGAAAATGAACCCCTTTCTCGCTCATGGACCCGGCCACATATATCTGCAATAGGAAACACGCAACTTAGTATGCAATAGCCAGATAAGATCAGGAAATCTGAAATTATGACGTTTAAATGGTAGTACAAAATGCAGGGCTTACAGATGATGTTGGCAGCCATGTTGGTTTCCTCAAGATCAAATCAGCTGAATTGTTGGAACCATCCCTAGTTAACAATTCAATATTACCAACCAGTCAATTAACAGTTTAATCGCTTCTTGCTACAAATTAAGCTGTGCAAGTTCCTGAGTTTGTTATTAACTTACAACCAAGCTGGAGGAGGGCAATGTACATGAGTAACTTCAGATCTATAAATGTCAAGAACACCGGACCTGCAATAGAGAAATCACACCCAAAAAAAGATATATTATCAACAAACGAAACCAATCATGAAAAGATTGTTCTGTTTACCCAGGCGAAATGAGTTGTTGATGAAAGAGTGACGTACCAACCGTCGTCAAGGTGAAATGCCAGTTGATGTGGAGCAGATGGGTTTACATTGATAGAATGTATTTCCTTGGGGACGATTTCTGACTGTGCCTGCAAAAGGATTCAAATTGGGATGCAATTTTTTTTAGTGCTGCCAGATTCACTATATGATCATCTGTGGAAGTTTCGAAATTAATATGATTCCCCCATTCCTGTTTCTATATTTCCCGCAAGTTTGGAAAAGTAGCTTTCAGGTTTTTAAGAACAAGTTGGGAGTCAAAATTTTGATTCAAATACAAATTAAAATACCTAAGAAGCCTCAAAAGTTGCTGGAATGGTGATACAAGAGAGATGCAAAACAAAGAACTTACCTTAAGAGATGCAATCTTCTGTAGCATCGGTGCAAGATGTAAAGATGCTAAAGGCAAGTGGCTCATCTGAACTTGACCAATATCAAAACGAGATGATATATAAATGCTTGGCAGAGCCACGAGAATGAATGTATGTTTCATGTAGATGTTACAGACTTACATCTTTGCGGCTCTGGAACGCAGTAGAGTTTGTTCCTCCACGAAGGTCCCATATATGAATGATTCCTTCTTTACCAGCTCCAAAAATAGTCTACATGGCAGATGAAAGAAACATAGTCACTAGGACGAAACAAAACTTTGGGGCCTAACTAAATCTGATACCAAACGCTTACTGCAATTTTCATGGATCAGAAGAATCTTACTGGGCTTGAAAAATGTCTTATTTTATGATTACCTGATTATCCACGTGGATCTGAATACTCTTGAGAGAATCATATCTGTTTGTTGAAAGTTCAATGCACGGAGACACGCCTGCTCTTCTATCCCACACATGAACTGTACCAAGCGTATCCGGAGCAAATATTCTGCATAATGAACAACAAGTTAAGAAAAATAAAGATGAAGAAAGTAGCTAAAACAGACGCTATAAGGGATGAACCAGTCTACAAACCTTGAATCTCCATTGCTAGTAATTGCAACATCAGACAAACCAATAGAAGTTTTGCGGCCAATAATCGAGAGCTTCTGCCTAGTTTGCAATTCCTGAATCACAATTAAAACAATCACTGACACTTGGGTAGAAGGATATGAATATTTAGCAGAAGTAGCCAAAGTAAAAGAAATTAAGACTTGGTGAACTATGGCCGTGTAATTTCGATTAGATAGATAATTCCATGCGATGTCAAAATCAGATGTTTCAAAACATACCTCAGTTGGTTTGGGAGACATGTAACTGATATCGAAGATGGAAACTTTATCACGTTTCCTCGAGGTGCAAGCTACCTATAGAAAAATATAATTGCTCGTAGAAAAACAATGCTTTGGGATGATGTTGTAAGAAGGAACTGTTTGAAGCATCGCGCCCATACCTCATTCTGGTTTGTAGGATTCCATCTAGCCACATGGAATTCCCTACCCGGAGGGAAAGACAAATGAACAACATGCTTACTCTTATCTTCCACAGAACCTGTTACTGATGATGACTCAACAAAAATTAGCTCAGGATTTAAAACTGTGATGTACAGTACAAAGGTATATAAGCATAACCATAACGTATGATCTTAGCCAATCGAGGCTACTACTACCGTATTGGCGTGAGATTTTTATTGAAATGATAGCTTAACTAAAATTATGGAAAACGTTCGAGCTCAGATCCATAAACGAATACAAAAGATAAACGTTTTCGAAATAAAGAGAAGTGTGTGAAGCCTCATCATCACCTGGGGGAAGCTTAGTGTGGCAATATAAAGAGTCAAAGTCATGGACGGTCAAGCATCCTGATCTTGTGACAGAGACTATATATATTCCCTGAAAAAAAAAACAATACCTTTTTACCTTTAAAAACTGGAAACAAGAGAAACTAAAGAAGTAGACACACAAGAAACAAACGTTAATTGGTTGAGAGGTATCACCTGGTTGTCAAACTCAACCCCCGCAACGCCTCCACTGGAAGTGAATCAATCATTCAGTTTTAAAAAAAAATTCTACACTGATCAAAAATTGTAAAATATTACAAAAACAAAAGAGAGACTGACGTTGAGGAGGAATCTATGGCGTGTAGGATCTCGCTTATCTGAAAATTACAAGCTCAAAGTCAAAAACACTAAGAGAAAAAAACTTAAAATGCAAAAATCGATCGTACATGGGTATGACATGGTCCCTCGTTCAGGTGATAAAGGTGTGGAAATTTCCCAATCTTCGTAGCCACACAAAATCACACAAAATCGAATTAGCATTGAAAGAAAGATATCAATATTCAGATGAGAGAGAGAGAGTGTGTGTGAGTAGACCTGAGAGTAGGAATGAGCAAGAAGAGTATACACTTCGTGTCGGTAGTGTGACTCCAATCGTCCATTCAATTCGATTAGAGATCGCTTCCATGGTCGCCTTCTGAGTTCCGTCGAATAAATCGCCATGATAAGAAGATGAAGGAAGGAAGGAAGAAATACGCAAGTGGAACAGATCGAGTTACCTTACTGCAGTTGTGGATTTTGGCGGCGACGGTTCTTTCGGAACCAGGAATTTCTCCATTGCTTCACCTCCGCCGGTGGATTGGGAGTTCTTAATTTTCCCGCCTTTTTTCCCTTTCTGCTGCGTGTGTGTTCTGGGGTTTAGGTTATATTTTTACCCATGAAAAAACGGGAAAATTGTCATTTAAATCACGAACTTTCAAATTTGGTTGAAAAAAAGCATGAACTTTCACTTGGACCATTTAAAGCACTAACTTAGTTTGAATAGTCACTTTAAACCTCAACTTAGTTTGACTAAACCAAATTAAACACGTCGTTAAATCGAGTAACAGATTGGTTAGACGAGGTTAAACCGCCGTCTCTAAATTCCGTTAAGTCCAAGCGACGTCGTTTTAAATTTTTTTAAAAATATGGATGTGAAGGGATTCGAACCCATGACCTAAGGAACAATAGATGCAAACCCAAACCACTAGCCCACTTACAATATCCGTAACTTAAATGAATACTAATAGATATTATTATGAAACCTTCACATCATCTTTTCCCATCCTAAATCTCTAAATGATTTTATAAATATTAAATTTTTTTGAATAACTTAATTATTAAAATATAAAACTTATAAATAATTATTTTTATAAGTATTATTAAAATTATTATTAAATAACGAAATTTTTAATTATTAAGTTATTTATAAGTTTTAATATTTTTAACAATACTCACAAATTTTTTAATAACATTTCTATAATAGTTATTTATGATTTTTATATTTTTAATAATACCCACGAAATTTTTAATAATAATTATAAAATTCTTATTTATAAGTTATTTATAAGTTTTGATATTTTTAATAATGCTCATGAAATTTTTAATAATACTTATAAAATAATTATTTATAAGTTTTAATATTTTTAATAATACTCGTATTTTTAATAATACTTATAAAAATAATTATTTATAAGTTTTAATATTTTAATAACACCAAATTTGTTAATAATTAAGTTATTCAAAAAATTTAATATTTATAATATCATTTAGAGATTTAGGATGAGAAAAGATGATCTGCAGGTTTCATAATAATATCTATTAGTATTCATTCAAGTTACAGAAATTGTAAGTGGTCTAGTGGTTTGGGTTTGCATTGAATGATGGTTAGGTCATGGGTTCGAATCCCTTTAAAGCCTATTTTTTTCAAAATTTTAAAACGACGTCGTTTGGCTTTACGGAATTTAGAGACGGCGGTTTAACTCCGTCTAACCAATCCGTTACCCGATTTAACGACGTGTATGATTTAGTTTAGTCAAACTAAGTTGAGGTTTAAAATGGCTATTCAAACTAAGTTGGTGCTTTAAATGGTCCAAGGGAAAGTTCATGCTTTTTTTCAACCAAATTTGAAAGTTCGTGATTTAAATGACAATTTTCCCCATGAAAAAACCCGCTTAACCCGCAAATTTTAAATTGGATATCCGCACCCACCCATCACTGATCAGATGGGCCTAATGGGCCCATATATGATTAAAATATATTAAATAACATGATCACATGGCAACAAATTTTAAATACAGATCCATTTTACTCTTTCTTCTTTTTGTTGTTTTTGGTGGAGTTTGTCGCTTGATTCACTTCACCTGATTGGTAAATAAAAAAAAAAATAAGAAGTAATTTTAGTATAAGCCTTTTCTTTTTATGCAAAATTACAGTAAAATATTAAAAAATTTGAGAAATTGTTTTGAGTCTCTCATTTCTAATATGTTGGCTTTTTCAGATTTCTCACCAAAATTCAAATCAGTTAATGATGACAACAAAAGGCACCTAACGGCTAAGATGTAGGTAGATCGTGTTTCTTCTGTAAGTGATTGAGCAGAAACTCTGATGCTTTATAGCCTCTTGAAGAATTCATTTTGTAACTCAAAACCCAATTTAAAACTCAGTTTTGACTTTTGAGAGTTAACCTCATATCATCCTTATTCCTTAACATACATAATTATGTAATACATTATACTTTTAGCTACATATATAACATGTTTTTTCTCTCAGAAATGGCAAATCATACTTACCGATAGACTCAAATGTACTAAACCCATCTCTTACTTGAACCAAAGGAAGCTCTTGGGGCAACCTGAACTGGCCTTCTATGTTTCTTTGAATCACCACTAGAAGAAGAAGAAGCCCGTCTCATCCTTGGAGGAAAAGAAGAGGAAGAAGACACTGGAACAGGCTTCCGATTAGTTGATGGACTAATTACTGAAGGCGGCTCCACAGCTTTTACAAGTGATGCTGAGGATTTAGCTGGCGCTGATTTTTGTGTTTGTCCCAAAGCTGAGGCCTCCTTGGTGGAAACAACCGGAGCTTCCTCCAACACAGTTGGTCGAGTTGTGTTTGCAGGAGCTTCTGAATCTGAGGATGAAGAAGCTGTAGAGGTATCCATATCATAAAGAAGATTGTCCAGTCTCATCGGGAATTCACGGGTACTTGGAATTGCAGCTGAACAGGACCACCTCCGGGGCCTAGTGAGCTGTGTGACCTACACAATTCACAACGAAAGGACGGTAATATTTTTAAATGCTGAAGTTGTTACAAGGAACGCTTTGGGATCAAAGATTGAATGTTTTAAGCCAAGTTTCTCACCTTTTCGTCTAACACCAGTACGTCCCTCTTGAGCTTCTTGATAATTGTCTTCTTCCTACGAATAATCTCTTCAAGCTCTGTTTCTCGCTGTTACAAACATGTTTATCCAAGTTATAAGAACACAAAAATCAAAACTTAAGGCTTTTCATGAAAGAAAGAAAAAAAGTCTTACTTTTGAAGTAGCTTTGTTGGTCAGCTGAAGAAATGAAGTGAGATCCTTTATTGTTTCATCTTTCTCCTGACACTCTTTTCTGAGAGAAAGCATGTCTTGGTCGAGTGAAAGATTATCGAACTGCATTTCAATCAAATAATTTACATTTTCAGTAAAAACCAAACAATATCCACCACAAAGATTGTTTCAGCCAGTCAGATACATGTATTTCTGCAGCAGTAGTGTCACTAGAACACCAATCTGACAAGTAAGACATACGCCTTTCCTCTGGCTCTGCGTCAATCACCATATTTGCGAGAGCTTTATCCTTAAAAAAAAAAAAACAGAACCAGCAAGAACATAACTTTAATTGGGTCATATAGAAATGCTCCATGGAAAAGCAAGAGAGAGCACACACACACACACACACCTGTATAGAAGCTGAGGAGTGATGATGTTGATCACATAGCCAGCAACCACACTCTACAAATTTAACATTCTCAGATCCAAACTTCTCTTTGATAGCTGATCCTAGATCACCATCATGATCTAACACCTTGGATCCATTCCCAGACTGATCCTTCACAAGACTTAACTGTTGACACAAATCGTCCAGCTTCTGTTGCATGCTTGAAAGAACCTGGTCCTGAAAACAAATCCACACCACAGATTAGTCAAAACATTTGCAGAACACACCATCTCTCCTAAGAAACTAAACACAAAATTCTCAACATTAATTGAAAATGTACAAGATTTAACCAGTGCGAGACCACTTGAAATCAGCAAGCAATATGATATGATATAATTAATGCGATTATCATAGTATAACGTAAACACTAATGAAGGTGATTTCAAAAATAAATAACGTAGAAAATCATGATCCGATATTAAACGCTATATTGTAACTGAGAGATATAAAAGAAGGGATAACGAACCCTGAGATCCACAGATCTCTGAATCTTCCGAATCACACCGTTCTTCTTCGACTCAGCGGCGGCGACACCGATAACCGCCACAATCAGGAGCCTCTGGTACGGTGTAAAGAGCTCCCACGCGAGAGCTTCCTCACCGCTCAGACCGATTGATCGCGCGGAGCTGGCTTCATCGAGCAAACCCTGGAGAGATAGGTAAGGTAGGGGCGGAGACGATTGGAGTGGCTGTGTACGAGGAGTGACGTGACGTAACAGGAGACGAGGAGTGAGATATGAGAATGGTGCGAGGTGGACTGAAGCGGGCGGGATCGGGTAGGATCCTGGATCCGAATTGGGTTCATCCATGGGATCGATCGAGGTTTGGTGGTTACAGAGAAACGTTTCGTCGAGACGTTTTTGGACTTTTGTGTGATTTCAAAATTGGGAATTTTTCCCTCCTTTAGGGATTTTTACGGAAGGCGAAGAGACCTGAAGGGTTAACGTTGGGCTTACCAATCATCACTGATGGGCTTTGTTCATGCATGGGACTTGTAACATAGCTCTCTTAATTGGGTCTTTTGAGACCAGTGGCAGTAGCAGAGCGAGAGAACGTGATCGGATTTTAAGTTTTTAGCATTGACATAATAAGTTTTCGTCACAAATTTTAATTTTTTTTTGTACAATTAATGGCCATATACCAGTTGATATTTTGCAAAAAAAAAAAGTGTAATGAGCTAAAATATTTTGATGGAATTAATCTAAATTAGTGTCGCAAAATTTGCAGTGAGTAGCTTCATCGAACAGTGAAATTTTAGTGGATATTTTCCATATATACAAAGGTATACAAAAAAATTATTGAAATGCTAACATTCATCTCTTTGATCCGTCAGAACACACATTTGATATTTCGAAAGTTAAATGTTAAAAAATGATAAAAAAGTATGATGTATGATGTATCATTTGCAGTATACTCGAAAAAGCTAGAGACGTTGGGGATTTTAACATATATTGACGTGTAGATAATGCTCTTTTCTCGAAGCGACAAAAAACTAAACCGTCACCAGTGAATTTACCTTAACTTTTAACCATTGGCTTTCCCAACAAAGATAGACAGTCTGATCCAATGACAGACGGCATCAAATACATTAAACCCAGATGAAAATAACAAATATTGTTGGAATGTCCATAAGATTTTCTCTTCTCAAAATTGACAAAATGACGAGTACATCTTAACTAACCAGTCATCAACCTCCATAACTACACTATCCTTTAGATCTACATACATGATACATGGAGTACATGACAATGGAAGTTTTATTCTTTTCAGTAACATGCATTAGCACAAACCACATGTCGCGAGAAAATTTTACAATTAATTCATGACTAATCTTTATTACCAATGTACGACGATATGTTTAGACGTAAATATTACATTTATTTTAGGACGAATTCCTTTACGATGAAAGAATGACGAATCCATTTAGTCATAACATATACGACGAAGTTAGGATCAATTGTCCGTTTCGACGAGCGATTAACGATGGATCACATTTCGTTGTTGTAGTAGGTGACTAACGAAGAAATAAGACGGTCATCAAACCCATGCTTTCTAATACAATAGTGAACACTGAGTTGATAAATGAAAAAAAAATTGAATCTTGCCTACTTTTTAAAAATTCGTTGATACTAATTGTAACAAAGAATTACAAATCATTAATGAACGATTTAAAACATTACACATTTTGAATTTGTTGAAGTTCTATAACGAATAACACTATCTTAGTATTATTTTCGAACTTATATTTATTTATTAAAATATATAATCTGGAAAAAATATCTTTTCACATTTAATAAAGTGTAATTTCCGAAAATTAAAATAAAAGTGTGTTTTTGAATTTTAAACTATAAATAAGGTATATTTCAAATTATCCTTTTACTTATTGAGTTTGAATGATTCATAATCTAAGTTCCTTGATGAGTAAAGATACAGTGTTTAAATTAAGTTAATCGAGAACCACAATAAGACAATTAATGAACAATGTCGAAAACCTAAAACATTAGAGTATATTCTAAGAGTGTATTATCAGTCAACAAAATTAACTCGCTTCGTTAAATATGCATTCACTCACATAGAAAATAACAACAAAAAAACTATAAATATGCAAATTGTTTGTAGTTAGAACTCAATTGTCGAGATAAAGTGTTTTAATAAAATTTTTGTTGTTGTCCAAAAAAAAAAAAAATCTGGAGATGAAGAAGCTTCTCAAAGTTATGCTCTTCTTGATAGCTTATTTCACGTGCTCAATGGCTATGGTACCTTATCGTGGTTGCGACGTTATCGGGCTAGTTCCTGGAGATGTATCTGGAAAGCACCAGACGAGTGAGTTCAAGGAGAAAATTTATTCCGGTCGTAAGTTAGTATCTGGTCCGAGTCGTAGTTCTTGCGGCCACTAAATGTCGGGGTGGTAACTAGTAAGATTATTAATAATAATAAGATCTTCATCATTCCAACTATATTTTCTTGGTCATATCTATGCTCGTTTTAAGGGTCATCAGTATTGTAATGCGTTTGTTCCTAATCAAATTAATGGCTTGCCATTTGCAATAATATGTATCTTTTATTTTGAATATCTTGTTCATGCTAAGCGTTTTATCTTTGAATATTTGAAAAAACTTTAAAGGTTTTTTATTTTGCTAGAAAAAACTTGAAAGGTTGCCACTGTATTATATCACCCTTAATATTCATTCAGTTTATATGATTTTTCTTAAAACAAATTGACATCTATCTTTTCATGAGAAATTCTCATTTTTATAACTGACTGTTCATGTGGCAAAGATCATATATCCGTTAAGTTAGAACTATAATCTAACTTGTGTTAGGGTTTAAAACCCCATGTGTTTATCATTTTATGCTAACACTAATTCACCTTAGCCAAACTCCAGAATATTCAAATATCATATATGTATATGGATATGGTTATATTATATTAATTTATTTATAATACGACTGGAAAGATACTCATAAAGGCACTTTTTAAAATGCCTTTAATACTATTTTACGATTCTTGTTTGTCACAAAAACAGAGTACTGAACGCATAAGGATCCAGAAGCTTGAGCCATATTGTTCAAGAATAACTCGTTAATTTTCGGTAGAGCGTCAGTCTTAAAAACTGAAGGTACATCGTGTATGATGTATGATGTTTCATTTGCAGTATACTCGAAAAAGCTAGAGACGTATGGGTTGTTAGCACTGACGTGTCGATAATGCTTCTTTCTTGAAGCAACAGAAAACTAAACCATCATCAGTGATTAACCTTAGCTTTTAACCATTGACTTTCCCAACAAAGATAGACAACCTGATCCAATCACTGACGGGATCAGATACATTGAGCCCAGATGAAAATAACAAATTGTTGGAATGTGCATAAGATTTTCTCATCTCAAAATTGACAAAATGACGAGTACATCTTGACTAGCCAGTCATCAACCTCCATAACTACACAACAACTCTTTCAGTGTATATCTTTTGTAGCAAAAAAATATATAAATAAATGCTCCAAAAGATATACACTGAAAGAGTTGTTGTGTAGTTATGGAGGTTGATGACTGGCATCTACATACATGGAGTACATGACAATGCAAGTTTTATTCTTTTCAATAGCATGCATTAGCACAAATCACATCTCTTCTTCTCTTGAAACAATTTCAAAGTTGATTTGAGTAAAGATGCTTATGATTTATAATAGTAATTTTATCTTCACGTTTTATTTTTTTTTTACAAAACGGGCATCTTTGACATAGATTTGTTAATATTTTACATGCCATGATTGCCATCCGGTTATATGCATCTCTCTCTCTCTATGACTTGATAGAACGTCGGGCACGTTACGCGTTGTAATCATCGAGGAAGGCAGCCTTCACAGGCCAGACTATGTATGTACAAAAGCTATGCATGCCTAATAAGAAGTAAAAGAATCATTAGCCACTTGTATATTATTAGTGGTATAAATGTTTTTGTTTTTTTTCTTCTCAGAAAAAGCTTTAAGTCACACAACAAATAGCTTGTAGCAAACAAACTATTCATACATATTAGAAATGAGTCACATGTCACCCTATTCCAGTTACTTATATAGTATTATATATATATATATATAAATCCAGCTGTCAAACTAATTAGTATACTAATTCATTTTGTCACCTAGGATGCTAGTTTTCTTCAAAATTAAACAGTTTTATCAGTTTGAATAATACATCTCTACAGCACAAATTAAAAGTTTAAGAAGCTTAATATTTTTTCAGACAGTTAAACACAACAATAGCATACATTTTCAAGTCAACATTTATTAATAGTATACAGTTAAAAAATATATATATTAATAAATCATCTACAGTTTGGACAAGGTGTTCCTTTTGTTTAGTGGTCCATTATTCTTCATAATCTCGAGAAAAACCAGAAACATCCCACTGATCTCTCATCGAAACAGAAACATTTCTTCCCTTTTACAGAGTCAAATACAAAACACACCAGGCAACGTAAGCGACAAAGCATCCGTGACCTCCTCCTCGATTCCTTTTATTGTTTTTTCCTCGGAATTGTTATCAACATTACCCAATTTTTTCTCCTTCACGTGATCATCTTTTGTTCTGTTTTTCTTTTGTGGCAGACATTGCTTAAATCTTCAAAACTCCTTTTGCTTTCTTACACTTTATATGTATCCACTCTCATCACTCTCTTCTTCCAACTCTCTCTAACTGTTAATGTGTGTGTGTTGAGTCTTTTCTTTCTCTTCTTGGAATCTAAATTTGAGATTCTTGGTTTTGAGTTTGGTCTTTCTTTAAGACAAAAAGAGATGAAGCTTGGTCTCATCATAACCATTTCTTTATTATTACTACACACAATCTCTTTTCTTTGTTTAGCAAAAGAATGTACAAACACTCCTTCACAGCTCTCATCACACACTTTCCGCAACGCACTTCTCCAATCAAAGAACGAGTCTCTAAAGACAGAGATGTTCTCTCATTACCATCTAACACCAACTGACGACACAGCTTGGTCTACTTTATTACCAAGAAAGATGCTGAGAGAAGAGGGAGATGAGTACGGCTGGACTATGATGTACAGAAAAATCAAGAACTCAGATAACTTCCTCAAGGAAGTTTCTCTGCACGACGTTAGGCTGGATCCAGACACCTTCCACTGGAGAGCTCAGCAGACAAACCTCGAGTATCTGTTGATGTTGGACGTTGATAGTTTAGCCTGGAGCTTCCGTAAAGCAGCTGGTCTTGATGCTCCAGGTGATTACTATGGAGGATGGGAGAGACCAGACCAAGAACTCCGTGGCCATTTCGTCGGTATAGAGCTGCCTCCTTTCCTTAATATCAAGAATCAGGTTTATAGAATTGATGTATGATTGTTTGTCTTTGAAGGTCACTATCTGAGTGCAACAGCTTACATGTGGGCAAGTACTCATAACAACACTCTCAAGGAGAAGATGTCAGCTCTTGTCTCAGCTTTATCTGCTTGCCAGCAGAAACTTGGCACTGGTTATCTCTCTGCTTTCCCTTCTAGCTTTTTCGACCGTTTTGAAGCTATAACACCTGTATGGGCTCCTTACTACACCATTCACAAGGTGAACACTCATAACCTCTCTGACTTAGATTGTATATTAGTATGTTTGTGTCTATTTTATCTAAAAGGTTTTCAACCTCTTAATAGATTTTAGCCGGTCTAGTGGATCAATACAAGCTAGCTGGGAGCACTCAAGCTCTTAAAATGGCAACATGGATGGCTGATTACTTCTATGGCCGTGTACGTAATGTGATAAAGACTTACAGCGTTGAAAGACATTGGCAATCACTAAACGAGGAGACTGGTGGCATGAATGATGTTCTCTATCAGATATACAGCATCACTGTAAGGGTTTAAAAAATCTTATATCAGACTGCTTAGATTTCTATGTAGCTTTGTGTTCATATTGGACTCTGCAGGGAGATTCCAAGTATTTGCTGCTTGCACATCTCTTTGACAAGCCTTGCTTTCTTGGAGTGCTTGCAGTTCAGGTAGCTTGTTTTACTTGATGGTTAGCTTGTATAGGTAATGTGAATGGTAAAATAACAGAATCTTTTTTCAGGCTGATGATATAAGTGGATTCCACTCAAACACACATATTCCTATTGTGGTTGGATCTCAACTACGGTATGAAATCACCGGTGATCCACTCCATAAGGTACTGAGGCATAATCAAGAAAAAAAGTGTGAGGTTTAATAAAGAAAACATTGGTTTTTTCTTGATTTTGAAATCTTTATTTTTCAGGAGATCTCAATGTTTTTTATGGACATAGTCAATGCTTCTCATAGCTATGCAACTGGAGGAACATCAGTCAATGAGTTCTGGTACTACTAACATTACCTGACTCAAGAGTTTGGTTCATTTTAACATGACCTTAACCATGATCTTGAAAACGTTGATTTCCAGGCAAGATCCAAAAAGAATGGCTACTACACTGCAAACTGAAAACGAGGAGTCATGTACTACATATAACATGCTCAAGGTATGGTTTTAAAACAATTTGTCTTTTTATTTAGCTCAAGGTGGTAACATATCAAAAACTTATACAAATTGCAGGTGTCTAGGAATCTGTTTAGGTGGACAAAAGAAGTTAGTTATGCAGACTATTATGAGCGTGCTTTGACCAACGGTGTGCTTGGGATTCAGAGAGGAACTGAGCCTGGACTGATGATCTACATGCTGCCATTGGGTAAAGGTGTTTCTAAGGCTGTGACTTATCACGGTTGGGGAACACCTTATGATTCCTTTTGGTGTTGCTATGGCACTGGTAACTCTCGATTGCTACATTGTTTTACTTAGAAAAAAATTAGATAGAGTTTTGAGGATCTTTGTTTGTCTCTCTGCTCACAGGAATTGAATCTTTCTCGAAACTGGGAGACTCTATATATTTTCAAGAAGATGGAGAGTCTCCATCTCTTTATGTCACACAATATATATCAAGCTCACTTGACTGGAAGTCTAGTGGTCTTACACTATCTCAGAAAGTTAAACCGGTTGTGTCATGGGATCCATACATGCATGTGACATTTGCTTTCTCTTCTTCCAAAGGGGTAAGCTTCTGGTTCAGAAACCAGATGCAACTGGTTCATGTGAATATAGAGAGAGAGTATGGATTTGATTTTTTTTTCTTGCAGGGAATGGGGAAGGAGTCCACTTTGAATCTAAGAATACCTGTTTGGACTAACTCTCAAAGTGCTAAAGTATCTTTGAATGGGCAATCTCTAAAAGTACCAGCTTCAGGTGATTTGACTGTGGTCTCTAGAATGTGGAAGTGAGAATCATATTAGACCTGACTTTTGCTTTGCAGGTAACTTTCTATCAATCAAACAGAACTGGAAAGCTGGAGATCAAGTAACCATGGAGCTACCGTTGAGTATCAGAACCGAAGCTATAAAAGGTAACAGTCACTGTTCTGAATCTTCTGACTTCACAGTTTACTGTGTAGAGTTGGTTAAGTCAAATAGGTTAAACCGGATAATTTGTGTGTGAGTATTTCAGATGATAGGCCTGAGTACTCATCACTTCAAGCCATACTATATGGTCCCTACTTGTTAGCTGGACTCACTAGCAGGGACTGGAGCATCACAACTCATGCTAAAGATGATAAATGGATAAGCTCTATACCTGAGACTCATAACAGTCACCTCGTCACGCTCTCGCAACAAGCCGGTAACATATCATACGTGTTGTCAAACAACAACCAAACCATCACGATGGAAGTCTCGCCCGCGCCAGGGACACAAGCCGCTGTTGCAGCGACTTTCAGGGTCGTGACGGCTGATTCTAAAAGGAAGGTTACAGGTCCAGAGGAGCTGATTGGAAGCGTGGTTATGATAGAACCGTTTGATTTCCCTGGAATGCTTGTGACGCAAGCAACTGATAGCTCCCTTGCGGTTCAAGGTTCTTCTTCTAGTGACCAAGAAGCCTCCAGCTTCCGGGTAGTAGCTGGAGTTGATGGGAAGCCAGGGAGCGTTTCCCTAAGGCTAGAGAGCAAGAAGGGCTGTTTTGTGCACAGCGATGAAACACTAAAGGCGGGAATGAAACTGAGGCTCAGATGTGATTCGGATGCGAGTGATGACAAGTTTAAACAGGGAGCAAGCTTTACGTTAAGGAAGGGAACGAGTCAATACAATCCGATGAGTTTCGTGATGAGTGGAACACAGAGGAACTTTGTGTTATCACCATTGTTCAGCTTAAGAGATGAAACATACAATGTGTACTTCAGTGTACAAACTTGAAGAAAGGATTACACAAGAAAAACTCTTTAAGTACGCTGGGAGTCTTATAAAGTAGCTGTATGGGTTGTGTTTAGTTGCTTAGCCTGTTAGGTGGTTTGTGTAATGCAATTTATTCTACAAATGTATGTTGCAAGTTATTAATAATAATAGGCTAAAGGTTTTTTATAAATTGGCATGGTGATTTATTGGTTGGCTCCTCGGTGGTATCGGTTGGAGGATCGTCACGAGCGTAAGGTTAAAGAAGAGCTCATGTTAGCTGTTTGGATGGGAACACAAGCCGATGAAGCTTTCTCCGATGCTTGGCACTCGGATGCAGCCAGCCACGGTTGGGCCGGAAGGTGTGGCGAATATCCGGTGCAAATTTTATCTTTCACCATAGCTTTGGTATGTGAGAGTCAATGTCATCGAGGCTCAAGATTTGATCCCTCATGATAAAACCAAGTTCCCTGAGGTTTACGTCAAAGCAATGCTTCGGGAACCAGACTCTAAGAACTCGGATTTCTCAGAACAAAACATTGAACCCAGGGCAACCACATTGTTTCTGTTCTTCTGTCTCGTAGCTGCTGCTGTGTTGTATGTTAAACCGTTTCAGGTTGTGGCACTACTTACTGGGATCTATGCGCTGAGACATCCAAGGTTCAGACACAACTCTCTGTGCCGCTCAATCTCTTCAGGAGGCTACCTGCAAGATCTGACTGTCTATTATAGACATCATATGATCTACATCTGCTTCATAAATTTAATGCTTGACTAAGTTTTTTTTTTTATATTTGATTTTTGGTTATTAACTGGAAATTCAAATACATAATCCAAAAATCCTCAGAATCTTTGGTTATGTGTTGCTTTTCATCATCTGTAACTGTAAATTCTGATTCCGCCTAACTTTTTGTCCAATGAGTAACAGTTTTTGCGCAGAATATTAAACTCAGGGGTTCGATGTGCTTCACACACGCATTTGCTCGAACCCGCGAGGTGCTTGACCGCCAACTCTAATGTTGTGGAGCAGCTGCTGCAGCCATTGCCTTGCAGATGGATCATCCTGTCAGAAGAAGCAAGAAGATTAGCTGCTCAGTCCCAGTTATAACAAAAGAAGTTAGACAAGCTAACAAATAAACTGGTATATAACAAATTGGTATTGGTTAATATGCTATCGAAGAGACATAAAACTTACAAAGAGACAGCTGCAGAAGGCGGCATCCCTTAGAAGATCTGGCAGGCAGTTTCCGAGTGCTTCGCAGGCCCTGATTATAATCAATATTTGTATCGTGTAAGCACGAGTGTGTATATATTTTGTTTTTGAATGAAGGAAAATAAGGGATAACTATTGTACTTGGGGTTATCTGTCAAGCGGAGATAACAGCGTATGATGTGCTTTAACAGCCTAGGAGAAGGTACTTCTGCAAGTGAAGCAACCATATTCCCCAATACTCGACCCAGAGCAAAGAACCTATCCGCTGAGCTGCACATGTACTCAAGCCCAATATCGTCCAGCAAAACTTTCTGAACAATGAAGGTAGCAACCTGACAAAACCGGTTGAAACCAAATCAATCAGGTGAGCTGTGCATGCTCAAGATCAATCATAATACGAGTTATTGTATGAAGCAACGATTTCAGACCAATGCAAATGGTTGTAATAACTGATAGGAAACTTGATACACATGTTTCAAGCATGTGAATCTAAAGATAACCATCAGAGAGTAGACAAACTTACAGTCTTCGATAACTCGCTGCCATTTTCCATTGTCCGGAGGCACAGTGGGACAATTTCAGTCCTAAGAAGGAACTTGATTACTTCTGTATCATCAACCTACCAAACCAAATCAAAAATGTCTTAACAGTATTCACTCAAAGGTTTTCGCATGTTAAAATGGTTGTTTCTCAAACTGACACAATATATTTTTACCAGGCCAATGTGGTTTCTACTAAAAGGTAGCGTTCCTTCCTTATGGGCATGAACACAGATTTTATAACTAGACATACCTTGACAAGTGCGCCAATAACCCCCAAGCTAGTCAGACGCAAGTATTCAAAGGGTCTTGACTTGCTTGATGTATTCAAGAAAGCGTACAGGTACAATGGCATCTGAGCTGTATTTTTGAAAAGCAATAGCCTTAAGATTTAGGCATATCTTAACCACAAAATGCCAATTATGTGTTCATGTAAAAAAGATAGTGGCTAATGTAATCAGCTAATGTAATTTACATCTAAACATCTACTTCAGTCACAGAGCAAACATTATAAACTTTTTTCTTTATTGAAAACTATGAAAAAATTGCCGACTTGAAACACAAGCTTCCAACAAAACAATAAAATCTACATATAGTCCATACACATCAAGCAGGAAAATATTGAAATTATTTGCGGGGAAAGGATTATACCGTTAAGGAACAACATTCTCGTTTCAGGATGAGAAGCAACACACTGGATGTCAAAAAAAGAAGGAAGGTCGAATCAATAGATATCAGAGATCTTCCAAACTGAATATGTCACTCTCCCAAAAAAAAAAAAGAGAAAGACAACAAGATATAATGCACCTGAAGAAGCGCAAGGGCATTGCACACCCTGTTTGATTGAGCAGAATTCATACTTGGAGGAGTCAGAAGACGGTAAACCGAGGTGATCTCCTGAATACAGAAACAGTTGAACAATAAATACATAGAAACAATGAATGATAACCCTTGAAGACAGTGGAGCAAGTGCCAAAAGAAAGTACACCTGTATAAGAGCAGCAATGGTACCAAAAGAATGCCACAATAACGGAGCCAAATCTTGAAAGATTTCTCTCTTCTGAAAAAAATGAAAGAATAGCCAAAATCTCAAAGAACGTTCTAGATTCACCTCTGCCTAATGAGTTCAGCAAACATCAAAATTATTAAACTCCTTATAATCGTATCAGATTAGCCTACAAAATCTCAAAGCACGTCCTAGATTCACCGCTCAAAAATCCGATTACGAAAACGAGAAAAAACTAACGACGATCAAACTTCCCTAATCCACAGCAATCGAAGCAAGTTAGAGAGAAAACAATGAAACGAACCTTGGAGAGCTCGGAAAGAGCATTCTCCCTGAGCTCGGGATCGCAGATGTCGAGCACCAGCTGCTCCACCGGCGAAAGCGTGCGATCGTTTCTGGAAGAAGAAGAAGAAGCAGCAGCGGAGGAGGAGGAAGCGAGTGTAGGAGGAGGAGGAGGAAGATTAGCCATCGCTTTTCACCGTTTTCCACGCGCCGCAAAACAGAATCACTGCTGTGAGAGAGCGAAAGGGGGAAAAGCCCTTGTTTATATAGTAGGCCCGTGCGTGTTTGTCACGTGCCTCGCTTTGTCCGTTACGGCTTTTGTTTACTTTTTCTTTATTTGCCGTTACGGTTGGGGTTCATAATTTGAATTTTTTATTATTATTATTTTTTTTTTATTTTTCATTTGATTTTTTTTTAATAAAATAAAAAAACTGATCAATAGCGGACAGTCACGTGGCGTGGAATCCGCTAAACAATAACGATCCGGGTTCATGCAGAAGGAGCGTGGCGAGACAAGTTCATAAATATTCAATTACTTTAATATATTTTGTTTTCGGGAAAAGTGTGAATTCATGCCACAAACCTTCAATGCGTCTGCTCTTAAACGTTACCCCGATTCAAGGGATGCATATATTATGTAGAGAATATATGCATATATTATGTAGAGAATATGTGGATCATTTTACATGGAAAACACAATCTTAAATATTTGGGTATAAGCAAAAGAAATAAGATTTAGTATAATTAGCGGTATAATATATATTTTTTTTGTGTTCCCGCGTTAAATAGACTATTTTAAACACTTTAAATTGTTAAATAGATAATTGTTTTTCTTTTACTTTTTTTTACCAGAATATATCAATATAAATTTAACTTTGTTTAGCAAGTCAAAATAAATTTACATTATTATAAGTTATGTTACATATTTTATTTAATCACACATTAAATTTTATCATCTAGTTTAACTTTCATATTATATATTTATTATAAATCACATTTAAATAAAAGATACGGTTCTAATATTTTCAATTTTTTATGATTTACACTCATATTTAAGGTTTTGATGTTTATCTCATGAAAATAACCACTGAAGGTTTGGTGTATTAGGGTTTAATAATTTTTGACAAATATATTAGGTAAGCAATCTTTTTACAGAATTGACCGAGAATTTAGGTACAATATTTTTAAGATTTCATAAGGAATTCCTACCACAGATCTTATCTTCTTGTATACCTTAGATAAGAGGATAAGAGCCTAATTATGGCTTTTAATTTATGATACAAAGTTTTTAAATATATAAAGTAAGGTTGTTTAAACCAAAATCAGATCTCATAAATGGTTATCATTTTTAAAATGACAATATTTCTCAGCATCCACAAATATTTCGCCTACATATTTCTCAGAAGATGACAAAAATGATTGGTACGTTCTTTGTCAAATGAAATGTTATACACTAACGAAGTTAACCATTGAAAAACCTGAAATTAAATTAAGACTCGGAGAAACAAAACGTAGAAGTGTTACAAACTAATATGAATGATGTGAAACAGAAGATGCAGAAGCAATTAAGTAATCTACGGAGAAGTAAAGGGAATGTGTTTGTGATGAAGAGGGTCAGATCCAGTCGGAACTTGTCTCTCTTCAACTTCATTAGCTGATCCAACACCGATCTCGTTCGCCTGTTGTCCATAATTTCATTTAAATGACTTTTATTTTGTCATCATCAAACTAAAACGAAAAATGCAAACGAATATCATAATACAAAGCTAGCTTTCGGGTGAATGCTAATGTTTATTCACCTCTAAAGGTCGCTTAATAATTAATCATTATGTTTTCCACACGAAGAATGACGATATAATTAGAAATAAAGCATATAGCTTACCTTCTTCATGGCTTTCATATCTTCTCTTTCTTCTAACCAAAAGAACGCTAGAAAAAAAACACAAAGAGGAGTCGTCATATACTCATATATAAAGGAAGAACCAAGGATCGAGAAGAAGATTATCGAGAGAGCGACTTACATTTTGTAGAAGAAGAGTGAGCAAGTGGGTATGGAGAAAGGACGATGGAGAAGAAGATGATTGTGATAAAAACGCCTCCTTTGTATTTCATCGCCGCCATGTTCAAAAAACAACAAAACCTCTCGTGTAAGATAGAGGAGCTAGTGACGAGCTTCGCGTCAAGAGTTGTCGTCTAATAAGGTTTAAAGTTCCGGTTCTACAGGCTGTAGATGTAGAGAGGATGGGCAAATCCGTCATTTTCATTATTCTTGTAGCGACGAGCTTCGGTACGGACGCAGATTACCGTTTACAGGCTGGACAGAGTCCAGACAAAAATCATTCTCGTACAAATGTCGTGGAGCTATTATCGGACGCCACGTTTCTGCTTATTTGGCACTTAGTGTATGTAGCCTTTTTCTTCTTTACTTAAATTTTTTTTGAAAAACGCATACAGCGTATGAGTCTCGTGGGCCTTCGTTAGAGCCCTTATATGGGCCCATATTTAAAACTCGTTTCTGCAACAATCTACATTTATATGAAATCTGGTGGATATTACAATGCTTAAGACCCCTAATTTCCAAATGAGTTATGTGGCACACAAAGGTCATTTCATTACAAATCCTCTCTTCCTAAACAAAATACAGTTTGCTTTTATCCATAACAAGTTTCCAAATCTCCCTCATCGATTCACATTGCCACCACCATCTACACCTTTTAGCCAGACTCCATCTGCGTTTAAGCCACATTTTAACTTCAATTCAAAAGACCGTTTGAATCTAAGAGCAGAAAGAAAGTGAACCTGAGGAGAGTTAGTAGAAAGGCCCTATCAAATATTACCACTTTCTCCGTCTGATAGTTCTTCAAGCTTTGCTATTGCATCCACAAGAGCTTGCTCATGCTCCTACACCATTTCCAAGTTAAAACTATAGTCACCTTCTTGCGATAATGTGTATCAAAGAAACAAAGACAAAACTCAACAACACATGCATGTAAATGGTTCTTACTCTTAGCACTCTCTTTGCTTTCTCTACCTCTACAGGGTTGGGGTTAACTGATCCAAAAACTTTTTCTATCTGTAACAAATATTACATAAATCAATAACTGAAAACTTTCCTTCTCTCATAATCCAAAACTTGGATGAATACCTCTTTTATTAGTGTATCAGTGTGGAGTATTTCGATATCGCCTAAAGCTTTCTTCCCAATGCCATTCTGTGCCTTGTGTGGCTGTATCTTCATGTTTCCCCTACCTCTACCGCCGGTGTTGTTGCCTGTAGGACCACCACCACGAGGCATGGCCTTTGTTGTACTTCCACGGCCTTGTCCAGGATGTCCTCCTTTACGAGAAACCCCAGAGTCCTCACCTTCCCATCTGATATCTCCCGGAGATATCTATGATATATATATATATATATATATATACAAAGAGCAATCAGAATCCAAGAATGAGTGGCAGTGAACAAGTAAAACTAATCAATCTCTTATTCCTCACAGTGTAATAACTGACAAGCCTTCTAATTGACGTGTATTGCTGTAATAATCTTTTATTACCTCTTTAAGATTTACCCATTCCCAAGTTTCATTCGCAGTGCTTATGTCATACACTAAAGCATGCAGCCCCTTATCAATGTTGAACAAAGTGAAAAGAATATGATATCAGAAAGTGGTGATTTGGCACTAAAACATAGCAATGAAAGATAAGATACCTCCACAGGGTTGTAGTCAGTAATAACAGCTTCGTAGAAATGGTTATCCTCAGGCCACTTTGTCCATACCTTCTTCCCAATCAACGGGTCATATGATTCACCTCGTTCATTTGTAAATGCGCCAGCCTGAGGCCTCCCAGCAATACCTGTACCTGGGAACTGCATCCACTAATCATTTGAGAACAGGAGTCATCATAGTAACAAAAAAATTAGAGAGTTACGCAGCATTATGACTTACTGTCTTTGGCTTCTTGGTCTTTGGACCTCCCCTTCTTAGCGCAGAAGAAGAAGGTTGCATTGATGGGTGCATAGCAGGAGATGGAGGGCCCATCGCTAACGAGGCCATTGATTGTGATGTCTTTTGCTTCTTACGTGATCCTGAAACGGCTGGACTCGGAGCGTTATCGTGAACCATCTGAGGAACACTGGACTGAAGGCTGCTGTTACCCTTTCTCCATTCCCTGACATGATTTTAAATTAACATCATTAGCTCCAAAGTTGCTGTCGATAAATTGAAGAAAAATATTCAAAAGAGACCTTATTCGCCTGATCATTTCATCAGCATTAACCCTTGATAAGAGCTCTCTGTGTTCCTCATCAGACACCCGAAGTTCTTTTCTGAGTTCAGTGATCAAACTTTCTTTCTCCTGAATAAATTTTTTAAAAAATATTTTTAGATGGTTAAATTACATAAGCATGGAGTTAGTAGGAAGAAGAGAAGCAAAATAAGCACCCAAGTGATAGCATCAGACTGGGCTTTAAATGCACGGAGTATTGAGCTATACGCTTCTTGCTCGATGAGATGAATTTGAGTTTCCATGTCATTGTGCACCCTTGACAAAGGAGCTGAAGCCCTGCCATTACCGGCAGGTCTCCCGCTTCTTTGATATCTACTTTGATGTGATGGAGGTAGGTCATCATCAGTACCTGAGTTCCAAAAGAAAAACAGCATATCACCAAACAGAAAGCAACAAATATGCAAACAAATCATAGTAGATCAGTTTGAAAATCCAGATAAAATAGACAATGAGAATGAATTCTTCTCAGCCAAAAAAAAAAACAAATATGGGACACAATTACAATAAAAAGAACATCCTATTGTCGAGAACACAAACTAACACCAGCTTAGTTAAGAAACGGCTAGACAGAAACATCTTTGAAAGAAGACAAGACTCACCACTGCTATCTGACGGTCGGTAATCCATTAGTGTTATTTCCCGATGATGCTTCACAGGGAAGCTAAAGAATCAAAACGTGGTATGAGAACTTGGTCTAGTTGCACCAACGCACAACCTGCAAAACCAAGAAAAAAAAACAAACAAATTAACGGAGGAAGAAGCCAAAGCACTCGCTCTCTACATTCTTCAACAGAAAAAAAAAAACCCTTCACTTTTTCAGGTCAAAGCTGGAATCGTAAGTGCACGAAGAGTACTAACTTTCGTTGACAAAAGTCAACTACCACACAAAACGCAGTAGTAACTCACAGAACAAACAAGTTCACAGCTTGACGAGATTTCAACTACCAGAAGGATAAACAAAGTCATTTCAAGTAATACTAATCATAAGAGAAATCGACTTTCAGCTAATTTCAGAAAAAGTACTTCCAATTCAAGAACTACACTTTCCTAAACTCTAATTGCGACGGAACAAATCTCAAATTGCACATATAAGAATGCAAAATAAAAAAAAAAAATACCTTTTTCGTGGGTGTTTTTTCTGATCTACTCTCGAAATCTTCGATCAACCAAAACTTTCCTTTACTCCCGAAAGATCATAGATTTGAGAGAAACATCAGGAACAAGCCTGATTCAAGTAAGAAAATTTCTCACCGCCCAATTTCGATTTTGCTGATACTACGCCGCGGAATACAGAACAAACCGTCAATGATTTTCTGAGAAATCTATGAGCCGCGGACGTGAAACCGACAATTTCTTGCCCTAATTTTTTCCCCAGTTGATAGGTTTGGTCTGAGTTACGCAAAACGACGGGAAGATTTGTCGTTTTTGGGTTTCACTTCGTTATCTCTTTCGGTTCTGTCTTAAACCCGGTTTGAAATAATTCCATATTTGTGAATTTCGGTTTTATTTACCAACAGAAATCGGTTTGGCTAAGACAACAAACGACAAAAAAAAAGCAAGTGAACCGATACTGGTCTGAATCATAAACCAAGGAAGGCGGTTCGGTCCGAATCTAAATTTTAACAAAACTTGGGATAGAACAATGTGAAGAGGGGGGAAGTAACGGAGAGATGTCGTCGTTGCGTGTGTGTCCGTCGTCTTTCTTCTACCTCCGACCACTTCATCTTTTCAGTTCCTCTGCGAAATACCCTTTTTGCCCCTCTCTTCGCCGAGAATTACGATTAATCCCTTCCCGCCATTCTTCTTCTTCGTTACGTCGGATGGAATCTTCTCCGACTCCGGTAACTGCTTCGGGAACGGGTTCCTTAGGGGAAGATATGCAGAATCAAACTGATGAAGCTGATAAGATCAAACGGAAGCTCGAAGAGTTTAACTGGGACCACTCCTTTGTCAAGGAGTTGCCTGGTGATCCGAGAAGCGATGTTATCTCGCGTAAGGTAAACAACATTCTGGTGGTTGTGGTTAAAAGGAGGAAGCTTTATGTGATTTTTCTCTTTGTCTGCGTCAAAATACTTTGTTTTATATGGTTTAAACTGGATTGAAGTTGATATTTTTTTACGTGTTAGTTGAGTGGATTGTACTCAAGCCTAAAGCTTTTTTTTTTCTTTTGAATTTCCTAGTGCCTAATGCTCATTTGAAGACTGATAAACCCTGAAAGTCTCTGCATTTGTGTTGGATAGAACACACTTATTTGGATATTATGTGAATTTGCCTTGTCTCAGCCTGCTCATTATTGTTATTTATCAAAGCTAATTAACTCAGCCATCTAGATTTTTTTATTTGTTTAATTGTAATTTGGGCAGGTATTGCATGCTTGCTATTCAAAAGTTTCCCCATCAGTACAAGTAGATGATCCTCAGCTTGTATCATGGTCTGATTCTGTTGCAGAGCTCTTGGATCTAGATCCTAAAGAGTGAGTTCGATTCTTGGCACCTTTTAGTCTTAAGAGTGTTCTCTCTTTCTTGTGACTTGGTTTTAACTCTTGAAAACATTCTGTTGGGACTTTTCAGGTTCGAAAGGCCAGACTTCCCTCTCCTACTCTCTGGTGCTAAACCTTTACCTGGAGCGTACGTAATCCTTACCCCAAATTCTAATTTTTAAGTTCAATCCAAAGTTTCTAAATAGACACTCTTTGTCATACAGAATGCCTTATGCACAATGCTATGGAGGACACCAGTTCGGCAGGTGGGCTGGACAACTAGGCGACGGTCGGGCCATAACTCTTGGAGAAGTTTTGAACTCCAAAGGCGAAAGATGGGAGCTTCAGCTCAAAGGCGCGGGTAGGACTCCTTACAGCCGTTTCTCTGATGGGCTCGCTGTGCTGCGTAGTAGCATCAGGGAGTTCCTTTGCAGTGAAGCTATGCATTCTCTTGGAATCCCTACCACTCGCGCCCTCTGTCTTATCACGACAGGTCAAGGTGTCATTCGCGACATGTTTTATGAGTATGTCCCAAAAAAAAACCTTCCAAACCTATACGTGTCTAGGTGGCTTCTAGGTTGGTTTGACTTCTCCTCCTATTGTGCGCGTTTTGCAGTGGCAATGCCAAGGAAGAACCTGGCGCTATCGTTTGCAGGGTTTCTCAGTCTTTTCTACGCTTCGGCTCGTACCAAATACATGCTTCTAGAGGCAAAGAGGATCTTGACATTGTTCAGAAGCTAGCAGACTATGCCATTAGACATCATTTCCCACATATAGAGAAGAGCATCAACATAACATCGAACAAATATGCTGGTAAATTCAGATAATAACAGCCAATAGTTACATTAATGGTGAATATAAAAACTAACTCTTTGCTTCTTTAGCATGGGTTGTTGAAGTTGCGGAGCGTACAGCTACCTTATTTGCAAGATGGCAAGGTGTAGGATTCACACATGGTGTGCTCAACACTGACAATATGAGCATTTTGGGTCAAACCATTGACTACGGCCCGTTTGGGTTCTTGGATGCTTTTGATCCGAGTTACACACCAAACACAACAGACCTCCCTGGAAGAAGATACTGTTTTGCTAATCAGCCTGACATCGGCTTGTGGAATATTGCTCAGTTTGCTGAGGCTCTGGCAGCTGCTCAGCTGATAAATGAAAAGGAGGCAGATAACGCCCTGGAGAGGTAAACTAAGTTCTATTCTCGGTTCCATGCTAGGAGGTATACTAAGTGGTTAAAGGACTTGTGGATGTCAGGTATGGTGATAGATTCATGGATGAGTATGAAGCCATAATGACAAAGAAGCTTGGTCTTTCGAAGTATAACAAGGAGACGATTAGTGAACTTCTTAACAATATGGCTGTTGATAAAGTCGATTACACAAACTTCTTCCGGCTTCTTTCGAATGTAAAAGCAAACCCCAACGCAACTGATGATGAGTTATTGAAACCCTTGAAAGCTGCGCTCTTGGACATTGGAAAAGAAAGAAAAGAAGAATGGATCAAATGGGTGCGAGGATATATACAGGAGGTATCGCATTGTCTACCACTGTATCTTTCTGGTTGATGCAACTCCTTTTGTTTATGTGTGTGGTTGAAACTGTAGGTGAGTGGTAGTAACGCCTCAGATGAAGAAAGAAAAGCAAGAATGGATTCAGTGAACCCAAAATACATTCTGAGGAACTATCTTTGCCAAATTGCGATAGATGCAGCTGAACAAGGAGATTTCTCAGAGGTCAACAACATGATCCGTCTCATGAAACGGCCTTACGAGGAACAGCCAGGGATGGAGAAGTATGCTAGGTTGCCTCCAGCTTGGGCTTACAGGCCAGGCGTCTGCATGCTTTCTTGCTCCTCTTAGCTATTTCTCCTTCCTACTACATTCATTTCGCTATTATAGAAAGGACGAGGAAAACGCAGAACACTCGTATACATGTATGGTTGTAATGCACTGAATTGACATTGTAAACTTTGGTACATATCGCTATATTGTTTTTACGTTGAATAAAGATTTGAGTGTATATAGATCAACGTAGGCCTACGCTTTCGGTTTTGGTTTAGTATTTCGGTTTTTCGATTTTAGAGATTTGAGAATTGTTCAGTTATTTACAAGTTATTAATTTGGTTTGGTTTGGTTTGGTTATTATGGATATCCTGAAAAAATTTGGGTCCTATGTCGTTATGATTCGGTTCTTGTTTTCGAGTAATTTTGGATAATATAGATAAAAATATTAGGTAATTTAGAATTTTCAGGTTAAATATTGAATTTAAGTTGTTAAAATTAAAAAAAAAAATCTGGTAACTCGAATAATTTTAAATATTCCAATTTTAAAAAAAGATATTTTGGCTTTTTGGGTACTTTTAGAATATTTGATTATTTAGAAATTAAATATAATATTATATTTTTAGATATATAATCTGTATTTTTAAAATTCAGATATTCATTTAGCTTTTGATTCGTTTCTCATTTGGTTTTGGTTTTGGTTTTTGGGTTCTAAAAATATAGGATCCTTGTGATTACCTATGAAGTTGGGTTCGATTTGTGTTATTTTGGTTTTGATATGGCACAACAAGAGAATATTGTTAGTGTATGGAGGTTTATTAAATTGATATACTTAGTGTATGAATGTTTATTTGCATGTGTTTAATAGAAAAATAAGGAAGTGATAACCGCCAAGGGCCACGTCCACTACACCATAATCGTGATGAAACCCCACTCTCTCCTACAAACTCTCAAGAGTTCCATCTCCGAAGCTTGTGAGAAACACACACGAACACTAAAAAAAAAAAAAGATACCATGTTTTGTTTTCTGTTTGGATGGAGAAAGGCTTCGAAGTGCAAGAGAGTGTTGAAGCAGCTTCAACGTCGTCTAAAGCTTCTCAAGAACAAGAAACACGTCATCTCTTCACACTTGCGGCACGACATAGTCCAGTTACTCCGCATCGGTGAACGGAACCGTGCTCTTCGTCGAGCTCACGATCTCTTCCTCGATGAGAATCTCGTGTCACTGTACCACTTGCTGCTCCATTTCTCTGACTGCATCCTCCTAAACCTCTCTTGCATTCGGAGGCATAGAGAAGTTTCCGATGGCGTCAACGAAGCGGTTTCGACGCTTATCTTTGCCTCTGCGAGGTGTGGTGACTTGCCTGAGCTAAGGACCTTGAGGGTTCTTTTTGGAGAGAGGTACGGGCAACACTTTGTCTCAACGGCTCTCCATCTTCTGCCTGGCCATCGTGTCAACCCTCAGGTTTGTCCATGTCTTCTTTATTTGTCTAACTTGCCTTGCAAGTACTATACATACTCGCATTGCAGATTACAGAGAAACTCTTAAGAATCTCTGTATCGGATGATGCCAAGTCCAAACTGTTGGCTGAGATAGCTGCGGAGTTCGGCCTCCCTCTACAAGTTTTGGAACTCGAATACACTCCCAAAGTTCACAAACAGGTGAGTCTTTGAGTCTTCTCTGCATCTTAATGTTATGGGAGTTGAAAGTATATAATCTCGTACTTGTTTGGTGTGTTTGTCTGTAGGTAACCTCTGCTCAGCCGTGTCCATCGCAAGAGGTTTACAGCAAAGCAGAAGTGTATAAGTTCACTCTCACAGACGCAGATTTAGAGGGAAAACAAGAAGAGAGTCGTAGTAAAGCATCAAGAGATCAAAAACTATGTGATGAGGATGATTGCATAGTTGAGCAAATGGTGGGAAAAGACCAGAGGATATTCAGATTCATAGAGTCTAAAGAAGATAGAAGACCGAGAAAGAGGTCAAAGAGGAGATCAAGAACAGCATCAAGCAGTCCAATGGCCAAAGACGTGGAATGTTGGAGGTACTACAACATTGGAAACAGGAGACGTCAAAAGAAAGAGAGTGGTCAGTGTTACCATATAGTGTACAACGTGTTTACAATGTGGCCTGACCATCAAAAGGAAAAAGAACAAGGAGAAAGAGGTTTAAAGGAAGCTAAGCATGTTCATCCTAAGCTTCCTGACTATGACCAGATTGCTGCTCACTTTACTGCCCTTAAGAACAAACACCATCAAAAGGTGCCTTGACCTTAACTCCTCGCTCTTAGTTATGCTCTTTTACCAACAAGAAGTACGATTATTCTCAGAGGCCGGTTCTATACATTCAATTTGACCACTAAAATTTAAAGAGCTTAAAAATGCTTATGGCCTTTTAATTCTTTTATTCGGCTCTGATCATTCTATTGGTAGATCGATGGAGATACTCTTAGCCTCTTACAACTTTTGGTAGGTCGTTAGAGACAACAAAATATCTAGGCTTAAGTATTTTGTTTCTAATATTTTATAAACTGCTGATGACTATTGTTTTTCTTTCAACAAGTATAAAATGTAGGCCTAAGTATTTCTAAATGAATATTTTATAAACTTCAAATGACTATTGTTTTTCTTTCAACAAGCATAAAATGTAATATTATACTTTTTTACATAAGTATAATTTACAACACGAGCTCTCAGAATTATACGCTACAAAAGGTATAAAAGATTGAGAGATTTAAAATTTAATTAAAAAGAAGAGTAGATTTGCATTTGGGTGAGGATATGCTCGAAATTTTCTGTAGATTTTTCGATGGGATGAGAGTGTACTCCTTCGTAGGTTGTGACTACGACTTCTTGGTCCGACGTTAATCTTTGCACTTGCTTCTTTACATTACATCCTCCATATGTGCATCTATAGTAGCTCCTGCACAGATTTTAAAACCATTCTTAGCAGAAAAGAAAAAGAACATTTGTTTCTCCTAATAGAGAAATGTCTTTGAGTCATTAACAGTCAGATGTGTTCCCAAATTCACTTAGATAATATCATTTTAGGCACTTGGTTTTGGATAGACTAGAAACTAAAGCATAGAGGATATTAATTCTATATGCCAGATTACTTAACATCAATCAATACCTGAGGTGAATGATATGAAGATATATTCATTGAGCTATTCACAAAACGACTTTTATCTTAATCATTGGTTTTGACATAAAAAACATAGATCGTTGATCTCGTTCTAGAACTCATCAGCTCATATGCGCAAACTAGTTTTAATCAGTGTAGACTCAATCTGAATGAAAGATGTACCTTACTTTGAGGTTGGTTCAAGGATTGTCTTAAACACATGTGTACAGTGTAACACTAATCACTTTCTATATCAACAATATAAAGAAAAGAAGATGAATAAATAAAGCTTAATCAAGGGAGAAGTGAATAAGAATTACCTAGGGAACGTGTTGTTCTTGACAGCTTTTTGGCCATATTTTCTCCATCGATAACCATCATCAAGAATATCAACTTGGCTCCTTGTCTGAAACGCAAACCTTTGCTTCTTCCCCTTCTTTTTGACCTCCAAGCTTCTTGAAGAACCTTCTCTAGCTTTAGAGGCCTCTTCTTCTCCTTGATGGAACTCCGATTTAGCAAGGTTTTGATGCGATGTCAGCGACAAAAACGGAGCGTAGGACGATCCACTTTGATATCCCTCCATATTCCTAACTAATTGTGGAATCGACCTAAATGCCAAAAGAAGAGAATATTTTTTTTTCCTTAAGCTTGTTTGTTTGGTATTATATAAGATCTTGTGTGAAAACAAGCATATAAATAATACTATAATCTATATAGTTTATAGGAATTTTAAGGCAGACTGCCAAGTCAAAGACGAAGAGGGCGGCCCGTTGTTAATTGTAAAACCAGAACTAGAAGGGGCAGTGTCGTAGACGACACGTAAGAATTTAAGCTTTATACAAAATTAGTTAACTATATTAACCCGTTATTCCATACTTTGTTACGAGATGTACTTATACTCTATTTATCTGATTACAGCTAGCTTATATATCTAACTAGTTATTGTAAAAAGGGAGGATACGGATCAATTAATATTCTGCTTTTTTTTAAAGATTTTCTGAAGTAGATGAAAAAAATATACATGCACGTGCACCTACGAACATAGTTTTGTTTTATGAACAACATACATTTTTTTACTATTTGATTGTGGGAAATCATTACGGACGAAGGATAACCGATCGATTTTAATTTTATCTCCAGTGACGTCTTGTTGGATCATGTTTTTCTTCTCGTCGAACGTCATCTGGTTTTATGTTCTTCTTTTTTTCGAACGTCACGTTTACATATTATTCGTATATATAATAATAAATATTAGATTATCATCATTGCTTTGATCAATCAAAGTCTACTATGTTTGAATCAATATATAACTCGTTGATAATATAATTGATAAACTGGCTCTTTTCCAAACTTTAATATACGAATTACTTTGGGGACCAAATGTAATTAATGGGAAGACATATTACATGGTAATTAAAACCAAATGTAAGGCTATATACCATTTTTGCATAAATATCGTGGATGCATATCAATGGAGATTAATGAATATACTTCAACTTGTGACGTGTGTTACTTCGTTTTTTCTTTTCCTTGGCAAGATGATGAAAAGTCAATTATCCATGGTTTGATTTTTACATCAGTAAATACGCGTATGTGCGTTGATTGGTCAAACTCTAATTAAACTCTTGCAGTAGATAAGCAAACGAATTTTACTTTGGCGCAGACGTGGTTGATAATATCTTCCGAGGTTGAACATGAGACCATTTCACAATTATTAATTAGTTTCAAATAGGAAAAAAACAAAGTAGCTCACCATCTACTGTTGCTCGTCCATGCTTGTTTGACCATTTAAAGTGCAAAGGAAACAAGAGAAAAAGAGGGACAATTATTAAGAAGGTAGATGATGTTTGAATATTATAAAAAAGAAGAGTTGAGAAAAATCTTGGAAAACGCACGTGTTTTTTTTTCTACAATGTTTACTTTCCATTTCTTGTTGCTATTCCATGTTTGCTTGACCCATTTTTATTTGGGCCTGATCATGTGGTTCGAGAGAGATTGGGTTTGAGAAGTAGAAGAAGAAAGTTCAGGCCTAGAAGATCATGGCATGGGTACTAAAGCCGTTGGTGAGAATAAAGAGAAAGGAAGTGTCCGGAGGAGACTGGATGCATAGTGGGTATAGAAAGATGTTAAGGTTCGTGACAACTGACAAAGAGCAGATTGAAAATTGATTAAAAGTACGGTATGGATTGGGAGCTACATCGACTCAATTGCAGCCGACCAGAGTTTCGTTCTAAATCTTGGCTTAGATTCAGTTGCACTACTAAAAAGAGTAACATTACAAGAAAAGTAAACTAGATTATGGTATCTCACTATATTGAGAAAAAAAAAAAGAATATTTTGGTTGACAAAAACTGAATCTTTCTTTTATGAGTAGATCACGGCACTAAATGAATGTACTTTCTAGAGTAATGCATTGATGATGTCCGGGCATTAAAGACTTGTAAACCTAATCTAACTTATAAAGGATAAGGTAGTACAAACATAAACATGAGGATGCTAAAATATTTCTATAGAATACAAAAGAATGAAACACTCTCTCATCACTACTAGGATGCCTTATTCAAAAGGAAAGATATTTGTTGGCCCACCCTTCCTCTGAAACAGTCTACCTAATCCACAAACTTTGTTCCTAAGCATTCAAAAAAAAAAACATCGAAGTCGCTGTACTGCGCCTAGAGACACTAGAGTCTCACCACCAAACATTGACTCCATTGCATAAACTTTTTTTTTTTAACTCCAGTCACAAGACTTGTTATGATTTGAACATTTTACAGAATTTCATGAACAGAAAGAAAGCTAATGCCTGCATTTTTTTCAACCAAGAATATCAAACATAACAACGTAGTGATTGATATATTTTTTTAGAGACATGAAAGAAAGAAAGAAAAAAAATAAAAGCATGGAGATTGGATTATCCTTTTTTTTTTCTTATGAAAACATCAGAAAAAAAAATTAAAAGCATAAACTTTTTTTTAGTTCGATGGATGCTTTTACGCGTTCGGATTCCAAAGCCGCCAAAAACTGGAATTAAGCAGACCCAACACGTCCGGTAACACCTTCCTCGCTAATCCCTTATGCCCTCCAGTCCCAGCTGCCCCCGGAATCTCCACCGTCGATTCCTCTCCTTCTTCTTCAACGACAGCCTCCTCATCATCTCGCGGCTCTCGTTCCACCACCTCAGCTTCACCTACACTAATTCTTCCCGTCGAGCTATCAGGAAACGACACGTGGTGACTCTCGGACACAGGCTCGACCCGACGACCCGGTTTCTCTTTCTTCTTACCTCTCTTGGACTTGTTGTTCTTCGAAAAAACCGAGTTTTCGGTGGCGAGATGACGATTCTCGAACGCCTCGATGATCTCGTGGATGAGCTCGCGGTTCGGAGACGAGTCCCAGCGGAGCCAGTAGTTCGTGTAGCAGTCGAAACACTCGCAGTCGAAGACGGGAGGCTTGTGGTTGTTTCTGCTGGATTTGTTGTTCTTCTTCTTCGAGATTCTCCCGCAGTTTCCTCTGGTGATCAAGTAAGCGAGAACTTCTCGGTCTTGGGTCGAGAGAACCGAGACTAGAACAAGAATCGTCGCCGGCAGAAGCCTCAGCACAGAGAGAGACTCATCTTCGTTGAGGTACGATGATGGTGGTGGTGGTGGTGGTGGTGGTTGAGTAGAGGGAGGAGGAGATGGGTGAACTTTCCCTTTCTTCTTCATTTGCATTTCTTGGAGGAGACGAGGATGAACAGTGTTTTCTCTGCCTTAAACAATGTCAGTGGAGAGACGTTTATTTTATTTTTTATTTTTATTCTTAAGATAAAGGAAGGAGGAGGAGACAGGAAAGTATTATCGCGTTTAATTTTTTTTATTTATTGTTTTGGACTCCAATTATGCGGCCCACCTCACCTATCTTTTTTTCATTTAACCATTACCAAGTTTTTTTTTTTTTTGCTTTTTATTCTTTCGATGCTTTTGTCGTCTGTTTCGTCGCATTCTCTCTAGATTATTTAGTACTACGAATGTAATACAAATACAACTATTCTAATGGCTCAAGTGTCCATAAAATCTGTCAATGGTATAGCATGCTGTGAGTATATCAATTATGATATGAACATTGAACATAGATGATTATGAACATCAAAAGAAAAAAGGATGATATGGTAGTTATGAGTTATTTGTTTCTTACCAGTGTTCTAAAATGCGCTAGGCGCTCATTCTGTGAGAGATAGTATAGCTTTACCAGTATAAAGGACGCCTAAACGGGTATATCTGGATATATAATTTTATACAAAATATAAATATAAAATTAATATATGTACATTAGTTGAAAAAAATGAACATAAATATATTTAAAATACAATTTTTGTATAAGTATATAGTTTTACATATATAAATAGTCTTAAATTATAAAAATTAAAATCATTTAAATATATAAAGATGACAAATTTAAAATGATTTGCAATAATTAAACTAATATCTACAATCATATAAACACATAAAATAAGTAAATTTAATATAAATAATAACATTAATGTAATATAATAATAATATTAATAATTTTTTTGAATATTAATGTTCAAAATCCGCCTAGGCGTCCGCGTAGACCGCATAATGTCCGCCTAAACGCTATTATGCCAATTATAAATCCATAAAATCTTGTATAGCGTGAAAGCGTGCGGGCTACCGTATAGCGCCTAGACGCCGCCTAGGCGGGCGCCTAGACCGTATTTTAGAACACTGTTTCTTACTAAATAAATATGTGAACTGTTTTTTTTTTTGCTTTACCTTACCAAGATTCTAAAATAATTCATAGCTACTCCTAATGATTAGCTTGTCTTTTCAAATATTCTCTTTTATCTTTGGATGCAACTTTACACTTTTAAGATTCGGAGGGATTTGAGTTTACCTGGGTTATCTGGACATGAAGGCCCATCTATATGTGGGCTTGTGAACGCAAACCCATCTTATTCTGATTTCTGAACAGGCTAATCTTTTTTTCCTGAACAGGCTAATCTATCATTGCATCGTCTTATGAAGCAACAAGTGCAACCATAGCCTTTTTATGGGGTCACAGCCCCTCTTTTTGGGGGAGCTAAATACAACAATGACCTAATTAAAAGCACCTTGCATTATACTTTTGAAATATCAATAGTCTTTTTTCCTCAGTGCTTTAAAATTTCTGCCGGAAAAACTTGCCGTTGTCTTAAACTATTGACATACATAAACAGGATTTACCAAACTATTTTCAAGTGAAATAGTTACCTCAGATTTTAATATCAAGTTCATATATTTTTTTAAAAAAAATTAGTTACTACAACTATTTAATGTCGCTATTTCTACAACTAAAGAAACAAGGACAAAACAAATGTAATACTATCATTTTATTTCTTTTATTACAACATAAACTCAAGGTCCTTTACTCCTTGGGTTATTATTACAATTTACACACACACAAGCCAATGGGAAAGCAAAGAAATATCCTTTTCTAGCCGTTAACAAGTGAAATAAAAAAACCGTTAACTTTAACGCGCGATTCATGACGTTGTTCACGCCGTCCAAGACAAATCCACACATGTGACGCAGCTCCCCCATCCCTGACACAACTCATACGTGCGACCAAGCTCTCTCATTGGTCAAACCCCTTACAAAATCTGATGTGGCGAACTATAATTGGTAATCTACCAAAAGAAGACATATCATGTGCGCCAGCTAATAACGACAGCTAGCGGGACAAATTAACAAATAAGGTAACTAGAGAGGATTAAAATTGAAATATAAATTTATATCAAAATAAAATGACAATAAATAAAAAAAGGGTAGGTTGCTGTTTTGGAGTGGCGTGGTCCACCATAGCGCGGTCAAACCTCAGCCATTCGTTAGTCGCAGGGCTTAAAGAAACCACTAATATTACGCCACGTGTTGCTGTCCTCTCCCGCGTTATAGTCTTAACAGATCTGACCGTTAACTCCAACGAACGCTTTCTCTTACATCCTCTAATCTAGCCGTTGAGACAAATCTCTCTCTCTCTCTCTCTGTAAGAAATGGGAAAGCTTCTCTGCGATTCAACGGCGACATTGCAATCTCCGTCACCGACCGTTCAATGGAGAGAACCCCCGACGGCCTCCGTACCTCTCTCCGACGTGGATCTCGTCGACCAATCCACCGCAGCCGCCGCCGTCGAAGCGGCGGAGAAAACGATGTCCGCCGCCGCCACGACCGCGTGGGACGAGGTCTACGGTCTCGAGGAGCAGCAGAGACGGCACCTCCAGCGTCTCCACGCGTTGGGCGTGCTGTGGAAGCACCCCGGGAAAGGACAACAGTCCTCGTCGCCGCCGCCGGTCGTTTTCCGCCTCTCTCACGGCGGAGAGGTCTCCTCCGACGGGAACTGCCTCTTCACCGCGTCCCAGAAGGCCATGGGGGTAAGTGGGATCGACGCTCGGGATCTACGGCGGCGCACGGTGCGGAGGTTCCTCGAGGATTTCGGATCCGCGGGGGAGGAGGAGAAGGAGGTTATCACGGAGGCGATTAGGCATATGTACTCGCCGGATCTGAAGAGTGGGTGGGGGATTCATATAGTTCAGGAGGAGAAGCTGCTTGCTAAGAAGGACGAGCGCGAGAGTCTAGATTCCGCCGTTGAAGAGCTCATGCAAATCGGAATGCAAAGGTACTTCCTTTTTTGGTTCTTTTCTTACAGCAAACTCAGATCTGGTTCTGTTGTTGTCGGGACGTATAAAAGCTTCTGTCTTGTGAATGCATTTGTGTTGTGTTTTGAATTGTTTTGTTGATTGCAGAGAAACAGCTGCAGAGTCAATCTACAGAGAGAGATGTCTTCCGGTAAACGATGGGCCTAGTTGGGCCAAGTACATGTCGATATCAGGGTCATCAGAAGATGAGCATGATATCATCACCTTGCAGTACACGGAAGACGGTTTGTTATCTGTAGATGAGAACCGGCAAGGACATGCAGCTGCTTTTGGGGATGACATTGCGATCGAATGTCTCGCCACAGAGTTCAAACGAGAAATCTATGTGGTAAGCAAATCTGCATGTACTATTGTCTTATCAAGTTTCGTGTTGCAAATCACATGGAGAGTAAAAGTTGTGGAATTGTGTATCTGTCTGTCATAGGTGCAAGCGCATGGTTCAGATGGTATGGTGGAGGAAGAGAACTGTGTGTTCTTCCTTCCTCACAAGCCAAGAAGTGAGATAATCGAATCTCCACTCTTTCTATTCATGAAAGGGACAGGTATAATATAACAAACACCAATTTTGATAAGATTCGTTGCTTCTGTCTCAGATCTAATTTGGTAATTAATGAAATCGTTATGCTGGTTTTCAGGTTGGTGTGGCGGTGGAGCAGATCATTACGAGCCCTTAATAGCAAACCCATCTCCAATGATATCTCATGAGAAAGTCGCCCTCGTTCTGTGATTTTTGAGCTTCTTGAAGAGACCACAGTTTTGGGTAGTTTTGTTGTTGTTGTTGTTGTTGGTAGAAAGAGAATCAATCATGTTAGAGAGATTTGAATTTTTGTTTATGTGCTGGCTTATTGGCCTGCGAGTTAAAAAAAAGCTTCTTCTTACCACATTTGTAGTAGTGTTTTTGAAAGAGAGTATTTGATTGTCATTGTTTGTTCGTTATTGAGCAATGAAAACGAGAAGTCTTTTTATCTATTCTTTTGTAAGAGTTGTAATACACAGGTTTTCCTCAACAGTTTTGATTTGATAGTTCCCAAAAAAAAAGAGAGCATCTTTTCTAGAACCGTATAATATTCGGACATGATCTCTTGATATGGAATAAAACAAAACAAAAGAGAAAAGGAAGAGAAAGTGAAAGTCCTTCCACTTGTGGGGGTGTTTTGGTCGAATTGAATATTATTTTTGTGCAGACGAGAGAGACGCGCTTCACGTTGCCATACCCATTATACAGTAGTAGTTGGTGTGAGAACCTTTGGGAGATCTCAAAAGGTTCTTATTTGCAGAAATGCCCTTTCGATGTTTCTTATGTTCTTCTTTTAAAAATCAAAAACCTTCTTTTTAGTTAGCCTAAATCCTCCTTGTGTCTCTCTGTAATAGTAGTAGTACGTTTTGATGATGGCGTCTCTGTCTTCCTCCCTCACCTATCGTTCCGGTTATTCTGCGTCTTTCTCACCGGTTAACGGTAACAGACATCGATCACTCTCGTTCCTATCTGCTTCTCCTCGAGGGTACAAAGCTCATGAGCTCTGTGTTAGATTCCAGAGGAAGTCTGGTCGTAGTTCTGTCTCTATGCAAGATGGTCAGTTTTTGATTCCCTTTCCTCCTAAAAAAAAACAGGGCTTGTTAACTGCAAACTAAATTTGTGAAAGATTGAAAGATTCGATTCTCGTGTAATCATTAGGTGTATAGAATTGAATTTGTGAAAAGACTTAAACTTTCAGTTCTCATGTAATCATTTAGGTGTGTCTTTGAATTTCAAATGAAATATTCACATCAGTAGAAAAGGGACTTGCTCTTACATTTATATTGTCTTTCTTTAGGTGCAATAGTTACCAATTCAGATTCAACAGAGAGTAGTAAGGCATCTCTTAAGGGATTGAAAGATGAGGTGTTATCAGTTCTGTCTCAAGAAGCAGCCAAGGTTGGATCAGCATCTGATGGTCAGAATCAGTCAACGGTGAGTATCACGGTGGTTGGTGCCTCTGGTGATCTTGCCAAGAAGAAGATTTTCCCTGCTCTTTTCGCACTTTACTATGAAGACTGTCTTCCCGAGGTAGAATGTTGTTAATTTCTGCTGTTTTAGATTCTCTGTGTGTTTTCTCATACCAAAAAAGCCTAATGTTCTGTACAATTTGATTGTTGTTGCTGTCTACAGCATTTTACAATATACGGTTACTCTAGGAGTAAGATGACAGATGTTGAACTTAGAAACATGGTCAGCAAAACTCTCACCTGCAGGATTGATAAGAGGTGAGAGCAGTTTTTAGCTCCTTTTTTTTACTTGGAGATGATTTTCTGAAAGGTAATGGTTCCATCCTGATCCTCAGGGCAAACTGTGGTGAGAAGATGGAAGAATTTCTCAAGAGATGTTTTTACCATTCTGGTCAGTATGATTCTCAGGAACATTTTACTGAATTAGACAAGAAGCTCAAGGAACATGAGGTATGTTTGTATTGCTCACACTAAAAGATTGGAGTCTAGTTCGTTTATTAGGTGTACTTAATCCTTTCTCTGTTCTTTCTGTAGGCTGGAAGAATCTCAAACCGTCTCTTTTATCTCTCCATCCCTCCAAATATATTTGTAGACGCTGTGAAATGTGCAAGCTCTTCGGCTTCATCTGTCAATGGCTGGACTAGAGTCATCGTAGAGAAACCTTTTGGTCGAGATTCTGAAACCTCTGCTGCTTTAACCAAATCCCTCAAGCAGTATCTGGAGGAAGATCAAATCTTTAGGTGGGAGAGATAATTTGCACTTTTTAGCTTTCTTGTTTGTAATGTTTGGATGCTCTTGGCTGATATGATGAGTACATTTTTGTTCTTCTTACAGGATAGACCATTACCTAGGAAAGGAGCTGGTTGAGAACTTATCTGTTCTTAGATTCTCAAACCTTATATTCGAACCTCTATGGTCAAGGCAGTACATAAGGAACGTGCAGTTCATATTTTCTGAGGACTTTGGCACTGAAGGACGAGGAGGGTAATAAACTCATCTCTTCTATTAATATCTCTTCTCTTTTGTATTGAACTGAATGCTTTTTGTATTTGATTTCAGGTACTTTGACCACTACGGAATCATAAGAGATATAATGCAGAATCATCTGCTTCAAATCTTAGCACTCTTTGCCATGGAAACACCTGTTAGCTTGGATGCAGAGGATATCAGAAACGAAAAGGTTTGATTTGTTTTTTCTTTTGGAATAAGTTGTGTTTTGGTTCAAGATTATGAATAGATGTTTCCCAATCCAGGTTAAGGTTCTACGTTCAATGAGGCCAATTCAAATGGAAGATGTGGTGATAGGACAGTACAAGAGCCACACAAAGGGAGGAGTGACGTATCCAGGCTACACCGATGATAAAACTGTACCAAAAGACAGTCTGACTCCGACTTTTGCAGCAGCTGCTCTTTTCATCGACAATGCAAGATGGGACGGCGTGCCTTTTCTAATGAAAGCTGGCAAAGCACTACACACCAGGAGGTACGTGCATATAACTTCAAACTTATGAATCTTTTTGCATATTGACTCTTATTGGTAACAAACAAGAGTACAACTATTTATACAGGGCAGAGATAAGGGTGCAGTTCAGGCATGTTCCGGGGAATCTGTACAACAGGAATACTACTGGTTGTGATCTTGATAAAGCTACAAACGAGCTTGTGATCCGTGTTCAGCCGGATGAAGCGATCTATTTGAAGATAAACAACAAGGTCCCTGGTTTAGGAATGAGATTAGATCGCAGTAACTTGAATCTTCTGTACTCCGCAAGGTAAGTAATGAGTGTGAGTTTACAAATGGAAATATGTTTTGCTCTAGTAATAACTGATAACTTTTCAACTCTTTTAAGGTATTCAAAGGAGATACCAGATGCATATGAGAGGCTTCTGCTGGATGCAATAGAAGGAGAAAGAAGGTTGTTCATAAGAAGTGACGAGCTTGATGCAGCTTGGTCGCTATTCACTCCATTGCTTAAAGAGATTGAAGAGAAGAAGAGAATCCCTGAGTACTATCCTTATGGGAGTCGTGGTCCAGTCGGTGCTCATTATCTAGCTGCTAAGCACAAGGTCCAATGGGGTGATGTCAGCCTTGACCAGTAAAACAGTCTTGATCAAAAGATTTGTTTGTGTTGTCATATACCTTTGGTATAGATTTATGTAGGAATCAAGCTTTTTCTACGTCTCTGTTTTCTTTGTTTTTACAACCTTTGCCTTGGAAGAATTGGGCATTTGGCTCTGTACTATTAATAATAGCAGCATGAAGCTCTGTTTGATTCATTTGTATCTTCTGTAGCGTCATTAGCAAAAGCCTAAGTATATTTTTGCTCAGGTACCTCTCAAGTCAAAGTGATCACAAAGAAGAAACTGACATAGATCTTATTACAAAGGACTTGAATCCATTTCACAAAAGAAAGCGTGTAAAAATGCAAACTCATAATACAACTCCATCTCATCATTGTCACAAGGTTATGGGTTTTAGATGTGTTGTTACTTAAGCTTCAGACATTGGAAGTTGACCACAGTCTGCAATGATCACTTTCTTCCGGGGACGGTCGCCTCTGTCTGTCTCTTGTTCCTCTATCAGCCTCACCACATCCATTCCTTCTATAACTTGCCCGAACACCACATGCCTCCCGTC